>LIEC01010537.1:0-73808 GCA_001925005.1 Drosera capensis | reverse complement strand
TCCCCCAAAAACCCCCCCCCCCCCCAAAGCTTATTTTGCACATGACACTTTCTTTCTATGGCTAGGTTGAGCGGCTTAAAGAGAAAAGGAGGCAGGACAAGAAAAGGTACAAACCTTCCAAGAGACAGCAAATTTCCAAGAGTGAATGTAATGCCAAACTTGATTGGATTGACGAAAACCAGCATTGACTGGTCAAAGGAAAAAAAAAACAATTAGTTCTTGCAAGCTGACTGCAGAAAACAGAGGAAGCAAGTGATAATTCTAAAACGACAATTAACAATGTATATTTAGCTCTTTATCTTACCAAAAATGTGCAAGCTAACCCAGCAGCAAAGCATATCGCAAATCCATGAATTCGCTACAGCATAAGAGATATCCATTAGTAGGAATAAATGCAATGTGCATCGAAATTTAAACAAGTTAGATATGTAAAAATACAGATGTTCCAGTATGCAGTATCAGGACATCAATTTGGGCATTAACCAAAGTACCAAACCCAAAAGTCACATTCAGACGTTTACTCAAGGTAACAAATGGATACTTTAAGCTGATTGACTGAGCTACTAGCTCAATCAACAGAGACTCCAACTTTGGATTCCACACATTCATGATCTTCAAATATAGAAAAACTATAGCATGATGAAGCTGTTAATGACATGATTAATTTTTTGGTGAATATTTCATATATGAGAACCAACCCTTTCGATGGGCCTGGTCAACAAAAACATTCTTTTGAGCTGTACTGAAAAGCAATAGTATCACCAAGATATGTTCATGGTCTTGTCCAGAATGCCAACAATTTTTGCCTGATCATCACCGGTTCAGAACACGAGAGTCCATCACTCACAGATGACACAATTTGAAGCAATACCAAGGCCAACGAGCTCTTAGATTCTCCCTTCCCTAAACTCATTCCCTTTCAGGAAAAACTAGATTCAACGATCCACAATATCTCTCGCTCACTAAGCCAACGAAATCAGACTCTCTACACCACACTCCTCCCATCTTATCCATCAATCTTCCCTAACCTCTCCATCACCACATCTTCAATAAAAATCTATAGAAACATGAGGTTCACTCCTAAAATCAATAGGACAATAGGGTTTAGTATCTCTAACACGTCCCCTCACGCGAGTGCCATTTTTTGGGCTTGAAGCGTGGACTGATAATTGGGTGACGTGGAGCATATGTGACGGTTAATCCAACACGTGTGGGCCTGACTCTGATACCATGTAGAAACATGAGGTTCACCCCTAAAACCAATTATCAATAGGAAAAGAGGCTCATGATCTATTTATATTACTTGCATTTACCCAAACTTTTGAGGGTTTAGTATCTCTAACATAAAAACCACATCAACCAAGCCCGAACCACCACATTACACTTCCTCTACTTGACTTCCACAATAATCATCGCACCTCCTCATCCACCACTTAATAACAGCATTCTAAACTACACGAAACCATCGATCATCGGAACTCATCACTAAAAGTTCAACCACAGCATCAACACGATCAACATTGACAAAATCAACAACATATCACAATCATCGCAACAAATCAACCAGCAAATATCACAAACTAGGGTTAAACAACTCCGATCTCGAACCTGCTTGGTCGACAAAGTGCAATTCCGATTCAACTCGTCCATCAATCCGCTCTCCTCCGCCGCCACCGATTCCTCGTCTTCGACCTCGAATCCGACCAGCATCTTCATCTTCTCCACCGCCTGGTGCTTCTTCACTTTCTCGAACGCTTCGCTGATCTTCTCCATTTCGAAACCCAAGTCTACTGAGTCGACTCGGTGACGGTGAAATCGAGTGTTGGGAGTTCGATGGGGATGAAGATCTACTTCATGGCTGGCGAGTGAGCAGGTGAAGTATGTCCAGGAACCAAATCTGAAAGTTGCTTTCCCACATCGGGGATTTTGGTTTCTATCGTCTCTGATCCGGCCAAGACCCAAGCCGGGCCTTGGAATGCTTACATGGATCGACCCGGGTCAAGTTAGCATGATAAACTGACTTATGGACTGGAATATAATATTGTGCGTTAAGTTATGTTTATCTTTTTAATTTCGGTCGGAAGGACATCGAGCCGGGTCAAGTTAGCATGATAAACTGACTTATGGACAAGTTACGTTTATCTTTTTAATTTCGGTCGGAACTTATGAACAAGTTATGTTTATCTTTTTAATTACGGTCGGAATGGATCCCGGGTGAGGTAGGATGAAGGCTAAACCTCCTTCCGACCGTATACATGGATCACGGGTGAGGTTTGTTCATAGAAAGTGTAAGAGTTTGGTGTCTGGTGATGACCATATACAAGTACGTAATTTTTTGTTTAACAGTATTACGAATCATCATGATAAATAGAGCTAATAGTGTTCATGTTGAGTAATGTGTGTAGATTTTAGTTGTCGAAAAAAGTACGATGATCTGGATATGTTATCGAGACTCCCCACTAAAGATTATGGTAGAGTTGTTTGGAACAAAAAGTCCAAGTCACAGCATTAAACAATTGTTTTGACAACTTTTTTAAAATGGAAACCAGCTCACTTGACACCTCTCAAACTTCACCTTGACTTGCAATCAACAACATACCAGTATCAGAAAAAGGAACAAAACGCGTGTACATGTTTAGATTATTACTTGTATTCGAGTTTTGTGGCACGATCATATAGTCCATATATCATAAGCTACGCATCCTTAGACGTTCGGGCGTTTGCCGAAACCTAATACTTTTCGTCACATTATTAAGATACATCGATATTCTAAAATTCCGTCTTTTTTGTGCCATATCTACTATCTAGAATTGCCCGAGATACTACTATTTCCATTCATAGAGATGTTAAAGTATAAAGTCGGAACAAACCAAATCCAGATGATTCTTCTAGTTAACAGGCCCATTATTCATCACGGGGTCCCGCCACATATACGACTTAGTGCACGTACTTGGTCACAGCAAGGCACTAATGTCTCTATAAGTATGTTCAAGAATTTGAACAACTCCTCCACTCAATGCTCACCATTGACACAACACTTAAATGCTGATACATTGTCGTCATCGTCGTCGAAATGATGCCGAAAAGCATTGCTAAGAAACTTGTTTGGTATGTACTTGGAGTAATTTTAGTCATGGACATGGTGACAGGAAGATATGAATATAGAGCAAGAGCTCTATCCGTTGAGTACTATGCAGTGTCTTGCCCGCTTGTCGATGGTATTGTAAGGAACACTGTGAGCAGAGCTCTTGCGAATGATCCAACCTTGGCTGCACCGCTACTCAGGATGCATTTCCATGATTGTTGGATTCAGGTCGCGCTAGACGGCTTTGCATGTCTTTGTAGTTATACGTTAATGATTTGGTGCTGCTGCTTCGTTTTACTTGCATGTGAGCATGGATGTGTTTTTTTGGCTAAGCAGGGTTGTGACGCGTCTATCCTGGTAGACTCAACGACTAATAACACGGCGGAGAAGGACTCGCCTGCGAATCTGAGCCTGAGAGGTTTTGAAGTCATCGACGAGGCGAAAGAGGAACTTGAAAGGCGGTGTCCTGGTGTTGTTTCTTGTGCTGATATCGTTGCCATGGCAGCAAGAGATGCAGTTTTCTTGGTAAAATATTCTGAGCATATAGTCCCTGCTAATTTAGATGCATGTTTTTCGGGTATAATTCAATAATTCATATGTACGCATTATGTAACATGGTATTATCTCTATTAGTCCAGGGGTCCGATATATGACATACCAAAAGGAAGATTGGATGGGAGGCGGTCGAGGATAGAAGACACTATCAACTTGCCTTTCCCGAATTTCAATAGCTCGCAGCTCATCAACGTATTTGGGCAACGCGGCTTCACTGCCAGAGAAATGGTAGCTTTGTCTGGTAACTTTCATTCTGTTTTTAGAATCTGATGCAGGAAAATCAGAATCGAACCGAATCGACTATATTCTAATTTTGACATGATTTGCACAATAGGTCATAACATTCAATACCATGACTTTGAGATCATTTTCAGGTGCTCACACCTTAGGCGTTGCGAGATGCTCGTCGTTCAAAAGCCGCCTAGCTAACATCGACACAACGATAGATTCAGACTTTGCAAAGACGCTGTCGAAGACATGCAGCCTAGGGGACAATGCAGAGCAGCCGTTTGATGCCACAAGGACCAACTTTGACAATCTCTACTTTCTTGCACTGCAGAGGAAAGCAGGGCTTCTCACATCTGATCAGACTCTGTTTGTAAGTGCCGCGACACAAGGTGTTGTCAATGGTTATGCCACGAACCAAGCCATGTTCTTCTTCGATTTTCAACAGGCGATGCTCAAGCTGAGTATGCTTGATGTCAAAACAGGCACGAGTGGGGAAATTCGCCAGAACTGTAGAAAAATCAACTGAACTTATGGAGCTGGCTGAGTTTCATGGTCTCTACAATTTGCCAAATACTTCATCTTGTGATATATATTGATGGTCATAGCTGAATATGAAGGCAATGTTTCTTATGTGCTTGAAAGAATTTACAGGAAGGTAGTTATAAGTTTACTATCCCAAAACAATAAAATTTGCATTGGTAATGCCTTGATATTACAAGAAAAGACGCTGCTGCTAGAAGCAAAAGGTGTTTTCATCATCTAGCCATAAAATCAATTTCACACCTTGACTCCTTTCCGACTAAAAGAAAAGGTCTGTGTACAATCTAAATTCTATGAAAACAATGCCTGGATAGATTATTTGCATCGAGACTCAAGCTTATATCAATGATAAATCTCATCTCTATTATTAATATACGACATAATCTTTAAATAGCTCGTTAATTATTGATCGCGAATGCACAACTAAAATGCCGCCACCACATGAAAATAACATCTTGGAATTAGTAATGCCACTTTTTCATCGTGAACCATGAACTAGGTAACTGATGAGCAAGTAAATGATGTAACCAGAAATGAGCATGCATCAACAGTCAACAGAAGTTCAAAAAACAACAAAGTCCATGTGAAAAAAAGCAAGAACTTAAGGAAACCGCCACACATAAAGATCATTGCAAACCAGTAACGGTCAATTTCCATGTTATCTCAACATGTTATAAGTTCCAAGTAGAGTTAATCAGAAGATTGAGTGCCAGAGTGTAAGAAAATGCAGAGTCATAGTTTGAAATGGATGGCTTTATCCTTGAGCATTGTAGCAGCTTCATTTTGTAGCGGTGCTGCGGTGGTGACGGATCCATATTTTCCGGCCATGTTCGTGTTTGGTGATTCAGTGATCGATAGTGGGAATAACAACTACTTAAACTCAGTAGCAAAGGCGAACTACTTCCCTTATGGTATTGATTTTGAACAAGGTCCGACCGGGAGGTTTTGTAACGGGAGGACTTTCATAGATTATCTTGGTAAGTCTAGGCTCACTCTCTTCTATCTTGTAGTTTCCTTGTGAGTTCTATTTTGCATTTGGGTTGTTCTCTAATTTTTGAGTTGCAGCCGAGATGCTTGGCCTTCGTCGCATCCCAGCCTTCGCCAATCCTTTCGAAACAGGACATGGCATTTTACATGGCATAAACTACGCGTCAGCATCTGCTGGAATTTTGGAAGAAACTGGGCTTGCTCTGGTACATCCTTTCTCGACAATAATGAATTTATCGCTTTTCAATTTCAAGAGTCAAGCCGCACCACTTCTTTTTCTCGTTTTACCGTATTTTCTCATCGTTTTCGATCATCACTATGAGTTCTTCAAGTGATAACTTGAGTATTGCAGGGCGATAGATTCAGCTTGAGGAGACAGGTTCAGAACTTCGAGATCACTTTAACTCAACTGAGAGGGCAAATCACAGAAACCGAAATGAAGGATTACCTTCCGAATGTCTTAATGATGATGGTCCTCGGAAGCAACGACTACTTGAACAATTATCTCCTCCCTACGTTGTATCCAAGCAGCAACCTCTACAAGCCCGAAAACTTCGCAGATATCCTTATCAGCGAGTATAACAGGCAGATCGTGGTATGTACATAGATGAACATGCTTCTCACCTGCAAAACCATCCCTCATTTATATCAGCGAGAAAAAAAAAAAGAGTTACTAATGCACTGAAATTTATGCGTGCAGACGCTTCACAGTCTAGGACTGCGGAAGTTTTTCATGGCGGGTATAGGTCCGCTTGGTTGCATCCCGAATCAACGAGCCAGTGGCGCTGGCCCGCCTGGTAAATGTGTATCAGCTGTCAATGACATGGTCCTCATGTTTAACTTGAGGCTAGATAAACTAGCCGATCAGCTCAACTCAAACCACCCAGATGCGAAATTTGTCTATGGAGACACTTACGCTGCATCCATGGACATGATTGCCAATGGTAGCACCTATGGTAATCACTTTTTTACTATACAGATTCACAATTCGTGAAACAAAGCATCAGGCATACATGCGAAACAAAAACTTTTATAATGATGATACAAATTGAAAGAGAAACTCGCTGATAAGGATCTAACTATTGAGTTTATACAAATTTAGGATTCAAGGTAGTCGACGAAGGATGCTGCGGGATTGGGAGGAACCGAGGGCAAGTGTCATGCCTTCCACTGCTTCCACCCTGCGCAAATAGGGATGAATATGTGTTCTGGGATGCATTCCATCCGACACAGGCTGCCAATAAGATCCTCGCAGCCGAGGCTTACAAAATCATTCTATCCAAATTCTAAATCTTCCCGTTGTAATCCCTTTAGTCTAAGTATGTGGGTCATGCAAGTAGTCTATTTCATAAATCTTCTCCTGTAGAGAAAGCCATTTAGTCGACTCTGCAAGGAAATCTTTCTGGCTACACTTGGCTTGTCATGTAGAAGACCTGCTTTGCTGCTTATGGTTTGTGTATGATTCATCGCAATGACTAACGTCCAACATCACTTTCAAACACTTGCCGATCGTAAAGGACCAGGAATCAACATGCATCATAGCTGATGTTATCATCGATTTCATATGCTCAGCACTCAGCAGCTTCACAAGAGAAATGACTAGGGCAAACAGTTGATCACATTGCAATAGCATAAAGATATAAGTTGGTCGAGAATACACGATTAAGGTAATATCAGGGACATTTTCCTGCACATTGGATGAGCTTGTTCCTGAGTCTAGTTCTTCTCAGACGACAGATCTCCGTTTATGGGCTAACTCGAGGAACAAAGAAGCCAACTCATTAGGCCCTATTCTCTCCCTCGTGTGCCCAATCTCATCCAATGAATAATATCGACTGAAGGGGTGGAACCAGCAAGGCTAAATCAAGACAGACTAGCAATGAACACGATAACAGACACCATGAATTTTCCATCAAAACGGAATCCTTCATCCGATGGGCAATCACAACATTCACAACCAAAATAAAAACCAGGAATACCCTGAAGATTTCTGTAAGGACTCCGCAGCATCCTAGCCACCTGTCTTTCACATAAACTTCTCATTGCATAGCTTGCACAGAAATAATGCACAAGCCAAAAGCCGATTACAAGAGCGAGTTGGTTCATAATTCATCAAACAGAATACGACAGCCTTGCCATCGATGACCATGTTTTCTCCAAGCCTCTCTTGCACATTGCTTGTGCCGGGAATTAGAAGTTTTCGGTAGGAATAGGAACCAAAAATCCATATTCAAACAAGTTCATAATGCAGCTAGTTTACTGTCTACTTCTTGTATCAAGAATTTTCCGCCAGCTATACTATTTCTCATTTGCCATTTGGTTTTTAGAAACACTCAGGCATCCTCTTTGTGACCAGGTTTATATTTCTCCATCAGCTCAGTGATGGCTGCATAATATCCTCTCTCAATTTCAACCTCTTCCTCCCAGAATCTCTTCTTTATCTCAGTCATCTTTGCGTTACGAAGTTCCATCAGCTTCTCCCTTTCTGCATTATATGCTTCCATCTCTTCCTCCTGGATTTTTATGAAGTTCTGCAAATTCTCGGCCCTGAAGCCAGAATAACAGCAGTACAAGTCATTTCAATGCATTAAGAAATTAATACATCTTAGACGAACCCAGTGTAGACAGAGCCAGTTTCAGCTTTTTCTTGGGGCATATTCTGACAAAGCTCTTGCCAGAAACTGACGAGCAGCAGACAATATGAGCAAATATTGAGAGTACATAGACCTAACTTAAAATTCATACATAGCATGAAACGTTCACCGTTTATCATAAAACTAATGTTGGACCAGCTTACTTTCTCTGGTCTAATGCATATCATCTTAATTTTTGTATTATGGACACTCACGAAGCTTAAAGAGCAAAAGGAAGAGACATGCTCGTACTTATAGCCGCTGAATATCTACAATAAGACCTCAATAGAATGATTATAGAAGCAACTAGTATGTAGCCTATTGACTGAAGGGATTATTACCTGCATTTAAGATCCTCGACAGTTGACCCAGTAGAGCTAGAAAGTTTAACTTTCTCCCTTTCCTCCTGCTGAAACTTCTCAAAATCTTCTTCTTTGGCGTCAGCATCATCATGAATTTTATTTTTCTGCTCCTTGAAAAACTCCTCCTGGAATTTCATCTGCAGGGAGCATATTTACCAACAACAAATAGAAGTGAACTTAATTTCCTCTCCAGCGAAACATCAACCAAAGGCATGGGTATAGAATTAGAATGAATTTCAACTGGACCAACCTCTTCCTTGTTCTGTTCCCATTGCTGCTTCGTCCTCTGCCTCACTATGCGATTTTGTGCAGACACCATCCGTAGCTTTTCAGACAGAATGCCCGCTGTTTCCTTGTAAGCCTTTTTCTCGCTCTGCTCTCTAGCAACCTTTTCCTTGTAGAAGTGTAGCTTTTGATTATCTTCGCTCATCTGCTTCATCTGGCTCACCACCATCTCTTTGTAAGACCTCATGTCAAACTTCAGTCTAGTTTTTCCTGACGAATATACATTGGATATGAAACATTAGGAAGAAAAATCCACATCATCCAAGAACGACGAACATAACATACATCTACATCAAATTCAACCTTTATCTGCTGACCTTAAATTTATATACTGGATGCATCTGCCATCTTAACATTCAAGCATTCAGTTGAAGTGAAATGAAACCAAACAAAATACCCTTACACCAACAAAATCAGCAGGATAAACGCATATTGTTTTCATAGAAGTAACAGAATCAAAGTTAAATGGAAGCAGACCTTGACAGTGCTGGTTAAATCTGTCCATGTCTTCTTTCACAGCCAAGAAACCATACAGAAGACGCTTCCCAGGAGTACGGAAGAGGACTCTATGAGGATTCTCCCAGGCTTCCCTCCCTATCCTCTGTTCGATAAAGTGCTTATCCAACCTCTCAGCCTCCATGTATCCCACAGCAGAACTCTCGAAGATGAGGACACTCATACCTCGGTGCCCCTGGGGACCATAGGAGTGTCGAGCCTTTACAGCACGGTAAAGGCTGAAATAGTCCAGTAGCTCACGGTTTCCCATACCATTCCACTATGAATGCATGAAATAAGCCAGCTGAAGATTATTATCTCATTTACAAATAAGATGCAACCTAAGCAGTTACCTATCAAAAGAGTGGAATAAAATCGCTAACAATTCAATCTTCAAAATTAAAACCAAAAGCGCAAGAACAAGAAAAGAAAAAGAAAAAAAAGGCTTACACTACACTGATCATGAAAATTTACCTTATCCTTCTCATCTTTCTCAAGCCTAGTATTCATGATAATCACCATTGGAGGCCACACAATCTCAAAATCTTTCGTCTCCTGTTGAAGTCCTTCCCACTTCCCAAAAGTATCCCCACATGGAACCACACAAGCACCTCTCACATTCAGCTCCTCTTCTAATAAATCAGCAAAATCCCTGTGCAGCTTCACCCTTACAGAGCCTTTGGTCTTCGCATGAGTTATCAATGGCTGCAGCCCTCGATACCAATCAATAGCACCGGGACCACCTTGGCAAGCTGGACAGTGCCACTGTCTTGCAGGGTCATTGATTTCTTCGACAGGTAACTTATCCAACGCTTCATAGAAGGCCTTTAGCATCTTATGGTCTTTGTGAGTCGCATAGCTCTGTGGGCTTTCATCTGAGTCATCGCTCAATATATCATCATCATGATCATCAGAATAGACCTCTTCATCATCATCGTCGTCATCCACAACAGCTTCAGCAACACCAGAAACCAGTACTTTTTCCACGTCATTTGCAGCTTCAGTATTGGTCGAACTAGTTCTGTTTGACCAGTTAAAGTCAGTTCTCTGAGCGGGTATGAATTCTGCAATCGTGTTCCTGTTCTGAGAAACAGCAGTTGGAGCAGGAACCTTGTCCACTCTGCCAGTTTCTCTCCTGTTATCCGGGAACCGGTTGTTCCTGGCACTAGTGGTACCCCTAGCAAAGCCACCATTTCCACGCATATCCTGCCTATGAACCACACCTTGTTGTTCAAAGGCCATTGATGGAGCATTTGCTGGCAGTTTCTTGGCAGTACTGCCACCACCTTTCTTGTTTTTCCTGGTGACCTGTTCCCAGTCACCATCCTCAGAAGCCCCAGAACCCCCCAGGTTGATGTCTGCAAAACTTTTTGAGACATGCTCGAACCCTGGGCCAGATGCTTTTCCTTTTGACATCTCTTTCTTCAAACTCGGTCCTGTTCAAACATTTTTTTCAGATTGGATAATCCAAGTCGAAACACAACAAAAAGCAAGAGCTGCAAAGAAACATTATAAACTTCGAACCGTTACAAAGCCAAGAATGAACTGAAATTCATTCAAGAATAAGAAAGTCTATTAGCACAATCACTTCGACACGAAATCCCAACATATGCCACTACACATGCTGAATTGAACCTCAGAATCCCAACATATCATGATCCCAAGATCCAACTAGCACTCTGCTAGCTACACTTTACAGGGTTTTGATAGAATAATGAGACATCAAACTTAACTCTTTAACCATACAGAAATCAAACAGCTACAATCCCCCAGACGAGCTTGGTGAAAATCACAACTCATGACATCCGCAAACAAGAAAATAAACACAGAGAGAGAACAAAGGGAAACAAAACCTAAGATAAAGGTTATGAGAAACCGCTCCGGTTCTCAGAGAAACCAATGCCCATACCACGCCTGTCCAACAACACTTTTTCAAGGGTTTGATACAACATTCAGACATCAAATGCCTCATCTACACATAAATCAAACAGCTTGAACTTCCCCACATCACCTTCGAGACGATAAGAACTCATAACATCAACAAACAGCAAAACAACACACCGAGAAATCAAAGGGAAAGCAGAACATAACAGGAAATCGCTCCCCGGTGTAACCAATATGCAACTCACCGCATTATAGGCACCAAGAACCCTAACACCCCGATATACATGAAATCCACGCCCAAAACCCAGCCCTAAAAACAGGGAAAACGCAAATATCACCAGCCAACAATTCCACATCATACATACTTCAGTTCACCAACAAAATCCCAACTCCCAAACCCTATACACAAAAAGTCAAGCACCACATTGCCGTACACGAAACCACCAAAACCCTAAATCAAACCAAAAACGAACCACCAACTCCACACGAACAACCTATCACCGATCTGTTTCTCTACCTTCAAACACCAAAGAACCACCGAATCAGATCAATGAGATCGAATCTCACACATCGAGATTAAAACCAGATCGAGATTAATCGAATAAACAGAAGGCAGATAAGAGAAAGAGAGAGTAAAGCGAGAGTACCGACGCGGTGAAGGACAATGAGAGAGAGGACGGCGTTTTTGATGAGTGGTGCCGGAGATTGGTGGCGGCGTTGGCGGAGAGTGGTGGTGGCGGTTTTGATGAGTGATCGGAGTGGAGAGTGATGAGAGCGAGATGAGACGAATGGGGAAAAAATGAGATGGTGGAGTGATGAGTGGGGTGGTACGGATTAGCGGACTTGGAACAGTGTTCATTCAACATGATTTTGACTCTTTTTGGGAATGACGGAATCTAGTCTACCGTGGTAAAAATGGGAGAAGTGAGTGATGCGTAGATTGTAAGCTACTCGTTCTGTGTCGCTTAGTATTATTTTGATTTTGTATATATATGAATGTAAAATTTAATGTATTAATAATGAAGATTAAATATAATTTTTTAAAATTTATCGTTAAATATTAATGATTATATAATTTATATTTTAAAACGATATAATCATAAATATAAAATAATATAAATTATCTGTTTATATGTTTAATGTGTGTTTTGTTTTGAATTGTAACGTATCAGATGCTCATGTAACCAATTTTATCATGTCGTGCTTTTATAAAGCTGCCGGCATTTCAAACGAGGTCATTGTCGGTCACTTATTCATGAAAAATTATGAAATACTAGTGATCAAGGAATAGTGATCCGCAAAAACATAGGTAATAATGATGGCTGAATGATGTTTTTTTTTTTTTGGGGGTAAAAGAACGATGATTTTTTGTTGGGTCTATAGAGATATCAACTCGTATTTTCTTCGTCTTACATAAATTATAATATATTATTAAATATAATTATTTTATATAAACCATAATGTTTTTATTTATGATAAACTATGAATGTCTAAAAGACTCTAATATCCTTATATTATATTACATCATCTCCAATATCATTATTTTTTCTCTCCATCACTTATCCACAATTCTACTCTATTTTTTTTTTCACTCAATCCATTCATAATAGAACTTAAAATGAAAAAAAAAACACCACAGTTTCTTTCCTTGATTTTCATGCTAAATCAAAATTTCGTAATTTATCTTAGACGAGTAACTCGGTCTCCCATTTTGTGTCATCTCCATAATTTTGGACCAACTTTTCCTGATAAACTGTAAAGTATCAATGGTACAATATCCGAGCCATAAGCCATCAGATTCCTGAAGACAATACTGCTGAACGGAAGTGCTAAAATCACAATATTCAGCAGTCCATGGACGTTGAGATACGAGCAAAACACCAAGACAAGTTGGCGACAACAGGCTGAACATGAAGCAACTGCCCTGCCAGTATTCAACAATTCGGATCATGAATGACTAATAACTTAGCAGACAAATGATCATATACTTCTCATATGAAAAACTTCTTTATACACCAAACGAATCAAGAAACCCGCAGAACAATCTTGCGGAGCAAAAAGACCAAGTTGATTACCTGCTACGTCAAATCGCTAATGCTTATTCAAATAAGAATGGAAACGAATGCGTACAACAAAAACAAAACTTAAGAGAATAGCGATCAGAAAGAGGGAAGTTCTTAACCTAAAACAATTTTTACAGGATTGGTACAAATCATGGTGTGATACTGTCCGCAAAAGTTCCCGGGTCCTGACTCCTGACCCCAGATGGATTAGTTAGTTTTCTTGTCATCTACGTTTGCTACTGTCCCATCCGAGCTGGTCAAGGCTTCGTCTTCATCTTCGCCTCCAAAACCAAACTCGTTCACACGCTTGTGGTCTACAGGGTAGATCCACCTTTGGTAGACATATATCAAAAATATGATATCTGCACCATACAGAAAGAAAAAAAAGATTAATCAACCAGGAGGAGTTATGATCTGTCAAAGCTAGTTGAACACTACCAAACTCCGGTAACGGGAAATACTACTTCACACAAATGTATACCACACTTATTCCAAGATGTGACTGTTGAGACCCATGCAGGCTAACTTCAGTGGAAATATCATTATCAACTTCCGATTTATTCATAACATAAAGGCTAATCATATCACGGTGAGATCTTCCCCCCTAGAGAGTGATAACTGACAAGGGAAGCCTACAACTTCCTACCAATTGCTTATCAATAATTCATCCTTCCATGGAAACCATAAAACTAATACGACCCAAATCAAACCGAAAAAGAAAAATTGTAACTTATGCGCCACTATGCAGCACTATCACTTGAACAAGTCAAGCACTAGCAATAACAGCACACGACGTATTCTATTACATTTTCATGCTTCTTAAGAGTTCAAGAATTTCAAAAATCAAACTTAGGAATTCCCACACTTGACCCAGGAAAAACCCAAGGTCTTTTTTTTCAAGGACAACCAACTACAACCATGGATAAGAGTTTGTCAGATCTTTATATATGGGTCTGATGAATCACAGTCTAGATTCACAAGGCTTCTTATACCATTAATCAACATCAAGAGATGTTACTCTCCTAAAAAACCACCACTCAAAAAGACACTAGCAAACAAAAGGAAAGAGAAAAGCCCAAGTATCAGGAACTTACCATCACGGAAGACAGAAAGACGATGTAGTGTGGGCATTTTTATCACAAAAGCAAAGAGATCATCAATTATTGTGTTCAAGAATTTATATGTCATCTGTCTCCAGGGCAAATGCGCTACAGACTTTAACTTGTAGTTAATGAACAGCTGAGGACACATCATGATAAAACCTGCGAGTATGATATGAAGTCAAACAAAAAAGATTCAAGTCAATTAAAGCAGTGATATCTGCAGCGGCAGTGGACAAATACTAAGAGAGACAGAATCAGCAGAAGACTATTGATGAGAGAATTTGTAATTTTCTGCCTTTGGCATCTATACTACAATAACTCTTGAAGGACACCTCCATAAGAAGCCTTAATGATCCCATTAAAATTTTCTGGCCATGGCATCCCAGTTAGAATTTGTAGGGACAAGCAATATCCATGTTAGATACTGAATAAAGACAGCAAGTTCATTCTTTGGAAAAAAAAAAAAGTGAATTCTTACCAAACATATACACGCATTGGGTCATCGAAGAAAGAATCCACGAGTACCAGCTCTTGTGGCGTTCGTACATCAGGGAGTAAATCGAAGAACAAATGACAAGGAAGAAGAGGACATAAGACAAATATTTCATGGCGATATCATCATACTCCTTTGTTTTGTTCTTCGTATACGATTCTCGATCCCGGAACCTTAGCAAGGGAAACCCTTTTGATCTATCAATCTGGGAAAATTCACTTGCGTCAGACTAAAATTGAGCGAATGAATAAACTCCAAGTTTACAGTAGAACAGGAATGTAACAAACTGCAGAAGATGAGTGCTATTCATTGTGTCAGACTAAAATTTGCGTATGTGTGTCTTTGTGGGTTGTTTCGTTGTTGTTTTTGTGGTGGTGGAAGTGGGTGTGTGAGGAAGGGGGACGGACTATTCATCAGGCTCTGGAACTGGGCACTGATGATACAGGTAACCTTCAGTTCTTTCTTTTCTTTGTATGTGTGTTGGCATGTTTGAGTGTGCAATCGGGGCAAAGGGTAGGTCATAGATGAAGACTTGACACGAACTAGGAGAAACCAAATTACATGAAACATGTTCAACATTACAAGTTCTAGCTAGGAACAATTTTAGCAAGCCAAATAGTTAAGAATCACACCTCTATATGCATAGCTTTCCCTATTTTCCAGAACTCGATGCAACATCCGACCCCAGAACTTGCAAGAATCATCCATGAAGTATCATTGTCGAGGAGGTAAAGGAAGATGATCAGCTGAGAAATAAAGCTCACAACCACTGACTTTGCTGACAGTCCTTCCATTGACTTGTTCTTCCTCCAAAATTGAATGTCTGGCATTAGAAAGGATAAAAATAAGCATTTAAAACATACAATAAATAAAGTTATTGGAATTAATAGTTTTAGCATAACAATTTCAGCAACGACTACAGGAGTGTTGCCAATGCCTAATTTCCCATTTCATCACAAACCAGAAAGACAGTGTACCTTATTGCATTTTCCCCACATCACCCACGCCCATTTCGATACAGGAAGTTGTTCATAGAACACAAGATGGGTGGCGAGAATGCAAAAGTAGAATAACATACAATGTAGAACATCCACTCACCATTTTTGAAGGCCAAAAAGTCAAAAACAGAATGGAACATTGAGACAGTCATGGTGATCCCCAAAAGATAGGGATTTCCTTCCAGAAATACTCTCTGCAAAACATGCATACAGAAGGATCAGCAGAAAATCACTCAAAATGCTCCACATGATAAGAGCAAATGACAAGCAGGGTAACGGCATCAGATTAGCATTTTCCTGACCACAAAGGACAAGAATTAACATCAGCCTCTGATGACAATAAAATCATTCAGGGAGCAATCAACGCTAAACAAGTGTGTCTATGCCGGCAAAGCTGTTGTTAATAGTAGCATTATCAAACATTGATTGATGACAAGGAACATTCCACTTTTCTTTTCTTCTTTTTCTTTTTTCTCCCACTTTTTTATTTTTTTTATAACAATTGTATGCAAAAATTACCACACCTTAAGTTCATCAGCTTCGCCTTCAAGCATGCTCCCATAACTGCGATGAATCTGGAATGATTGATCAATCTGCTGGAATATCTGCCACTTTGTCATGCTTATAGGAGCCACTTCTAGATGCAAAGGTAGTTCAGTTACAGTGTCGTTGATCTGTATCAACTTATCTCTAAGTAACCAGAACTCATTGAAGGAGACAGTGGGATAGTAATTGCCAGTCTTCGGCTCAATAATCAAGACTGTTAGATCAAGTTCAGGAAACTCAAAACCACAACCAAATTTCACATCCGGAGGAACTCAAACTGAAAGACCAAAATACACTTGACTATGTAACACAATATAGTAACTCACATTGCTTTTTCCAAGGAATGGTAAAATAATTGGACCAAATCTGCTTGTATCTATTAATGTTCTTCAAGGATTCTCTTTCTCCTAATTCTCCAATCATTCCCAGCCTTCTCCTACTTCAACTATCATCCCCCCTTATCCTCTTGCTTTCTCTCAATCACATTAAATTATCAAGCTTATTAAAAGAAGCAGGTATATTCCACCAAAAAAAAATCAAAGGATACATGGAGCAATATTTGGGGGGACTGCACTTGGATTATACCTGCAAGGCAAATTGAGAATTAATTAATCCCAGAATACCATAAATATGTTAACTATAGTCGGAAAATGACTGCTATGAACAACATGGGGGGTCTGGTGTGTTTCAGTTTCCTCGTTATTTTTACCAGTTAAGACAAGTGCAGCAAAAGACCCCAGCATGGAACAGTTGCTAAGTCAAGAAAGATTACTGATCACGTTGGATTTTAATTTTATTTTTTTTAGTGTTAAACAGAACCGCAAACCGTAAACTAGCACAGTCGTCTTTCAAATGAGAAAACTTAAAACATCTCTGGAGCAATTTTTAGAACTTGGAAAGGATCTAGACAGCATAAAACTAGAAACTTACCTCGTGAAATCATCCACCAAATTGATGGTTACATTGGGTTTCCAGCATGAAACCCATTGCACCGGTTCATCATCTTTAGGTTCTACTAGCGAGTCTTCCGCCACCTAATATTACCAAAATAAACGTTGTCTCATATCAGTACGAAAACAAAAGACAGATAACTGATGTTGAAACTCAAACAGGATAAAGTAAAATGAGAGCTCTCTTCATCATTACAGACAGCCCTTCAGTGTCATACAAAACACTGTAGGATACATGTGGGAACACGCGTCCATAGAGAAAATAAGAGAACCATGAACATGTTTAAACCTTGATTAAGCATAAAATAATTCAATATCCATAAAATGCAAAACCACAAAAGAAGGAAGAACAAGAGGAGGTCTTTTCATTGTCAAAGCCTCCTTGGCATCATTTTTTTCGTAGAAAATCCATGCATCTCAAAGCGTACCTCAGGCAATTTTTCAACCTCGTTATTGTCTTTGGAGTTTCCAAGTAGGCTCTTTTTCTTGTCGGCTTTAGACTTCGGCAAGTATGTCACGACAGCTGACAGCAAGAAGAGTGCACCAACTTAACTCCAGATATTATCATAAAAGAAATTCAACACAGTGCTCTGCGCTTGTTTGTCTAAGAAGAAACAGAGTAAATACTCACAGGTGCTTTTCCCAAAAGCAGCCAGAGATTGATATTCAGGATCGCTGGGATCTGGAGAATAACCAGATCGTGCAAAATAGACATGGGCATAAAGACTTGCATTGTGCTTCAAGGACTGCAGAAAGGAAAAAATATTGCAATGCCATTCTCATATGACACAGCTGAATCGAATGCAGAATATCACAGACAAAAGATCCACGAAATTGACAAAGAGAAACAGAAGAAAAAGAGCACCTCAGTTGGATGATACGTCAAAGACAACTTTCTGATACTATCTGGTCCCCAAACTGCATATGGTATATTAGTCTCATGCCAAATGAGCGCTTTCTCATTGCCAAAGTCGTTAAACTTCTCTTGCTCTGTAAGGTATAACCACATATCCTGAACAACACGGGGACGAAGAGAAAAGGTAGGAGACAATTAAAAATCATACTCACAGGTAAGTCGCTTGCCCGTGAGCACAAGGGAAACAAACCAAACTAGATGTTAAACTATGTGATATTCAAGGATAATATCACCGCATAGAATACCTCACAATGATTACTAGTATCCTTCACAGTTCATATTCCTATGTCAACTATGCGCACACAGCCCGAATAAGCAATCCAATCTCAAATTCCAGTCCCAAAGCTAACTGGCAGCCGCAGCCTCTGCCGCTGATACCAAACAGGGATTACCTCTTAACACTCCACAGCACTCCTCCTACTGTAATGTGTACTGACAAATTCCCCAAAATATACCATCAATAACAAAAACAACAACCACGACCACCCACATCGCTCTTACTATGTAAACAACACAATCAATCCCAAGTTTCACCCCAATCCCTACCACACTCAAAACCTAATCAACATTCCAGTTCCTATTCACCCTCCGTCACAACCAAGCCGACTCACGAACGACCTCCCAATCCCCCCAAACCAACCCTAAAAACCCTAACAAACACAAAATCACGCCAAACATAAATCCAATTCAAGTACTCAACATATACAAAGAAAACACCAATCAATCTACGATCACGCACCAGAGGCTCGCCCTTGTGGAACAGATTCGAGATCAGAATCGAAGGATCGGCGGGCTTCTTGGCACCGAAAAAGAACCTAGAAATGAAGTACCAGAACACGGCGACTCTTATGATTCCGGTTATCGATTGGCCGAATCCTTGTTGTTGCTGCTGTTGTTGCGGTTGCTGTTGTTGTTGACGTTGTTGTACTTCTCCACCGGCCGGCGGAGCCATGGTTGCGCCTTGGTGGATCTCGGCGGCGGAAATGGGGAGAGACATATTTTTGGTTAGGGGAGATCTTTTTCCATGTGTTTGTGTCTTAGGTGAGATGCTTTTGCGTCGAAAGAGATTCGAGGAACTGTGGTTCTTGTTCGCCTCCTTTCTTGAACTTGTGAAGTTAAAAACTTTTTGATTGTTTCGGGTGAGATAAGCTTGTACTTGTGTCGTTAAAAACCGTTTTGATTGTTCGATTAAACGAAAAAATGGACTGAATGATGTCAGAAATTTTTTTTGACTGTGAATTAGGTTTTTAAGTTGGAAAGATTAATATACTATCATGAACCAGACCCAACATATATGATATAATATTATAATTATATAAACATAGATATTGATTTAAAAAGATATGTTGAGAAATGAAATTCATATCCATAAAAATAATTTGAATCAACATCATGTTTTTTATGAAATTAAATCAATGATAAATGTTGAGATCATTTATATAAGGAAAAAAAAAATATATCGTAACATAAATATCTTTTATGATTGAGATTAAACGATAAAAATAAATATTAATATTAAAAATAATATTTTAATTTTAATTTTTTATTTATATTATTTTAATCTTATTTATTTATTTATTAGAAAAACAAATAAGTATCTCTACAACTTATGCAACCCTTCGACCGTGGAGGTGCTCTCCGTCATGAACCAACTCCTTAACCCAACTCCAGTCACAAAAGCCCTAAAAAAAACACGGAATCCAACCGTTTGTCCCATTCGATTCCACAGTACTCGAGCAGAATCTCACCTTCTCTTCTTCGCACATTCACTTCCTTCCCCCTTTCTCTTTACCAAAACAATCTCCTTTTGACAAATGAAATGTATCAACATCAATTCTCTTTTATGATCATTTGTTGCCATTTTGCCGTACCTATAATAATCAGCTTACTTGGATTTGACCCAGATTCAAGTTCCCTCGATTGGAGGAGTTTGGTACTTGGGCACTTACGATTGTGCCTGTGAAGTGTCTGTTGAAATTCCCAAGTGAAGATGCGAGCAAAATTGTGTTGAGAACAGTGCTTTGTCATCATGTCATGTCTTGGAATCTTGGGCTCACCGCAAAAGTTGAGTTTATTGTGAGTTTATAGGTATTTGCAGCCTTGTGCAATCTCATAGAGAAGCCGGTTTACTGTATACAGTGGAAGGAAAAAAAATGATCGGTTGTTAATGGTTGACTGACAGAGGGTTGAAATTGTAATGTGTCTGGATCGAAAGGTGTGTTTTGTTGATATTATACAAGCAGGATTGAAGTTGATGGTAGAAAGGAAGTCATGTTTGATCTGGAAACATGGAGTGGGATTCTCAGTAGTCGTTGCACCGATGCCAAATACGATGAAGTCGTGTTGCTTTTTATTGAAAAGGTTCGGTACCCTTTTGGTTTTAAGCTGGATCACGTAGCTTTTTCGGCTGTTTTGAATTCGTGTGCTGCTGTTTCGACCCTCGGACTTGGGATAGCTCTTCATGGGTTTGCTGTTAAACTGGGTAATTCCTCTTGTGTTTCGATGTCGAAGGGACTGCTGAACTTGTATGCTAAGTGTAGGGCGCTTGATGATTGTGAGAGCTTGTTTAGTCAAATGCCGAAATGGGATCCTGTTGTTTGGAACACAGTGTTATCTGGGTTGTCTATATCCCATGCTCATGATTATAATATGCTGAAAATTTTCAGCCAAATGCATATCAGCGATGTAGTTAAGCCAAGTCCCATCACCATTGCTGTTGTTTTTGGGGATTTGAATGCCGGAAAGAGTATATACTGCTACGCAATGAACTCTGGGATTGTTTCAGATACCCTGGTGGGGAATGCACTAATTTCTATGTATGCAAAATGCAGGGCGGTGTGCGATGGTGCATTTGCTACCTTTTGTGACATGGATGAGAAAGATGTTGTTTCCTGGAATGCTACGATAGCAGGGTTTCATGAAAATAATTTGGCTCATGATGCATATATGTTGTTTAGGCACATGCTGCAGGAGCCAATCGAGCCAAATTATGCAACAGTAGCTACGGTTCTGCCGCTCTGCGCTGCTCAAGATAATGAAGCTGCTGAAGTTTTTGGTCAAGAGTTGCATGGTTATGTGGCTAGAGGAACTAAACTCCGAGAAAGTAACTTTGTCATAAATTCTCTTATGAGTTTTTACTTGAGGATTGGACGAACAGAAGAGGCAGAGATCTTGTTTTATGGTATGTGTTCAAGAGATCTGGTTTCATGGAATGCCATCATCGCGGGCTATGTGTTCAACAACGATTGGGCTGGAGCACTACAGTTGTTTAGAGATTTGATCTTCCAGGGGCAGGAAAAACCAGACTGCGCCAGTCTCGTGAGCATTCTATCTGCTTGCGCCAGCATGCATAATCTGCAGCTTGGAAAGCAGATTCATGGATATGCATATCAGCATTTTGGCCTTTATGATGGTACGGTCATATGTAACGCTCTCATAAGCTTATATTCCAAATGTGGTGATCTACGGTCCTCGCTTCATACATTCATGAATTTGCTCAAAGGGACTTGTTTTCCTGGAATTCAATACTTGATTCTTTTGCAAAGAATGGAAATGAATCGCATGTAGACAACCTGTTACATGGGATGATTGAGGGAGGGCTGTGGCCGGATTCCATTACTATGTGTACCTTGTTTCAGTTCTATGGTTCCCTTTCCAGTCTACTCAGAGTTAAGGAAGCTCATTGTTATCTACTGAGATCATGCTGCTTCCAAGGCGATACTGAAAACAGGCTGACAAATACTATGCTTGAAGCATATGGTAAATGTGGAAAGATAGACTATGCTTTTAAGATATTTGAGAGTTTACCTGGTAATGTTGTTCGTGCCACTTACAACTCGACATCAAGGTATGCAACTTCAGGGTCACCACTTGGGTATAGAGAAGGTAACAGAGAACTCAAGAAAGATATTGCTAGCTGGAATTATATGATTCGTGCTTGTGCTGAAAATAGTATTCCTGAAAATGCACTTGCTTTATTCCATGAAATGCAAGATTTCGGCATGATACCAGATGGCAAAAGTATCATCAGCATTCTCCCCATTTGTGCCAGGACAGCCTCTGTCAACTTCCTGAGGCAATGCCATGGTTATGCTGTTATATCTTTTCCTCAGGATGCTTATCTAGTCGGTACTCTTATAGATGCATACTCCAAATGAGGAAGCATCGGATCTGCCTACAAGCTTTTCATCTCAACATGTGATAAGGATCTAGTCATGTTTACGGCTATAATATGCGGATACGCAATGCATGGGATGGGAAAAGAAGCACTTGAGGTTTTCTCTCAGATCCTTGATACAGGCATTAGGCCTGATAATGTTGTCATAGCTGCTGTTTTATCTGCTTGTAGTCATTCCAGCCTCGTAGATGAAGGCTTGGCGATATTTAATTCCCTGGACAAGGTCCTTGGTATCAAACCAACAATGGAACAGTATGCTTGCATTGTTGATCTTCTGCACGGCGAGGTCGTGTTAGAGATGCATATTCATTTGTCAAAGAAATGCCTGTCGAAGCGGACTCAAACATATGGGGAACCCTGCTGGGTGCTTGTTGGACTTGCAATGATTTGGAGTTGGGTAAGATTGTAGCGGATCACCTCTCACGTATTGAAGTTAATGATATTGGAAGTTATGTGGCAATGTCAAATCTGCACGCAGCAGATGCTAGATGGGGCGGTGTCAAGGAGATGAGGGAACTGATGAAAACTAGGGATCTGAAGAAGCCGGCTGGATGCAGCTGGGTTGAAGTAGACATGGTCAAGCATGTGTTTGCATCTGGGAATTCTTCTCATCCTGAAGCAGGAGCAATTTATAAGACGTTGGGTATGTTGGACCGACTAGCTAAACAGACGCTCATTCCTCAGGCAGTAAATCTCAGTGGCTAGATGATTGCTTTCTTTTTCACTTGCTAATGTTGTTTGTCGAGGCTATTATTGATCTTGATAGAGAATGACAAAATTCGTGCATTGAAGATAGAATGACTTAGTGGCACGAAGCCTACCTCTGTTCCGTGTCTGAAATCCGAAAACCAGATGCATTATCAGCTGGATGATTCTTGCTTGAAATGTACATCGGGTACGTTCATCTGATAGCTTCATGCTTTGCATCGCCTTCTTCCATGGAGCCTGAATGCTTGTTTGTTGAATCTCATATGTTACCCTTCTGGTTTTGCAGTTCTGGTGCTATTTCAACTTTTTGATTGTCCTGTTGAACGATCTCTGGAAGATATACCAATTACTCGATCTATTATTTTCTATCATTTCGAAAGGATGATGCACCGGGCCTGGGCTGCATTCATCATACTAACATATACAGAAACCAACTGGAGGCAAGTGATTTTAATGGAAGTGCTTTTGCTTCTTGATTGATATTTATCATTGTCATTTAGAGATCCATGTCCATCTTACCTGTTGATGCCCCTTGGATCCCATATGATTTAGTGATAACTGATCAAAAGTGAACACGAAATGGAACCCTGTTCTTGGTTAATAAGTAGTATCAAGAGGGGTCATTGTTAACATCTACTAGTCTTGAGATCACTATGGTTCTAGCGCCGAGTATCTACGTACTTAGGAGCTATCCTGGTGCCACCCAGCTTACTTCTAATAGCAGCACCCTTCGTCTAGCAGTCTAAGTTTTGAGATGAAGTATATATCTTGATTTGGTATCGTCGATGATCTCGATATTGCCATAGCATATACCAGCATATTTAAACACTTGGCCTGTTAGTCAAGCACGGCCAATGTTAATATTAGTCGGCATAATACGCGTAGATAACCCTCATTGCACTTAGCATGTACTTAAAAGCTTAAGCACATCACATAACATGCAAAAGGTTAGTTACTAGCTATGCACTTCCACCTTACATCTTAAACTTTATGCTGTTGTAGTGTTGGCACATTGAATAACTCTGTCCACGAACCCTTTTTTTCAATTAAGGAGTCACCTACACTGTCAAGTGGTGACCACCTGTCTCAATATCTCAAGATGCATAAAAAGTCATAGTTTCACACATGAGGTGTATCATTTCCTCTTCTCATCATCATGGCTCTCCCATGAATTGGATTGCTATGATTTCATTTGAAGTTCAAACTTCAAAAAAATTGGGAACAACAAATTGAAGATACCAAGGCCCACCACCCCCCATCACACCTAACTAGAAGCACACTAGGGGTTGTGTATCCCTTTCATTATTCAATTGAGCCCCGTTTCATTATTCTAAACTGTGGTCCGGTCGAGTGGAACTTGTACTCCCTTCTTCGCCAATATATGTGATGTAGCTTTTTTTAATGCAATTTCAGCTAAAGAGTCCTACTCAGTTCAGTAGTGAAGTTTATTGTAATAAATGTAAAATAAGTTGACGAAGTTTATTGTGATAATATATGGATGATCTAATATCTAAAACAGAAGGAGTATTGTTTAGATTGGATTTGATTTCAAAATATTTCAATGATTTTAAATCCATCAAAAAATATTGAAACTCGGATTGAACGTTGTAATTATTTATCGTATAAAGGCGCCTTCCCACAGAATTAGTCTTGCATGAATACCCTTTATAGGCTGACGTTTCGCCATCTATAATCATAACCTCACAGCACATTTTATCTTCCTTCTCTTCCAAAAGTGTGGACACCTTTGAAATCCACCTAAAACACAGCTTGCTTCTAGACACTAGAACAAACAACATTCAGTATCAATGGCCGGTGATGATGATCAATTCAGCTTCCCCATTGTCTCAAACCAAATACCACATTTCATCCAATCCTCTTCCTCCCTGTGGAGGATCTCCTCTAGAGTTTTTCACCACGGAGATGACGATTATGATTATGATATTTGCAGCTTCGCTGATGGAGCTTCTTCGCTGACTGACGACGAAATGAGAGTAGGAGATTCTGAGGAGAGGATGGATATGCTGTGGGAGGACTTTAACATGGAAGAGACCAAGGAAAGAATTAAACTGGCGCAGTTGCACGGCTTCAGCGTGACGAGACGAAATGTAAGCAAGGGGAGGGTGAGCACGAAGAGAGCGTCAAGCGTGGTTAGGTTGTTAAAGAAGAAGCTTCATTCTATTCGACAGAAGTCGGATCGGCAATTCAGGAAGAAAGATCATTGATCCGGACAGTGATTTTTGTAAGGGGTTTTCATGCCGGTGATGTTGGTGAAGAGTTGTGTCGATGATATAGTTCAAGAAATGTGAATTATGATTTGTAGTTGTACATTGCTGCTTTAGCGTAGCTCAATCTTGGAGCTGTAACGTGGGAGAAAATCAGCTGATATGTCTGGAGTTGAACGTGTTGTGAGGATTCGGTCATGCACCTTGGCAGCGTGTAAAGTTTCAATCTGAGGACCGCTCTATGTCAATGGAGTTCTTATCGATGTCGTTTAATAAAAAAAAGTTGAAGACATTTACTCGTTTATGTGTAGATACTCGTTTATGTGATGGTGACTAAGGTAAAACGTACCGGAGCTATCGCAGTCACCGACCGCATCGACTCGTCGATTAGTAATCCACCGTTCATTTTGCGACAAAGATAAAAGAGGGGACAGAACCTTCTTTCACTTCACCAAACATCATCGTAAACTCCGAACACCCGCCGTCCCACTCCACAACCCAACCAAATCAATCAAACAAGAAATGGAATTCCAATTGGTTCGAAAATACCTGGAAAAAACCCCGACGGCCCACGAGCCGACGAAAATCGAGTCCCTGCCGGAGCAGTTCTTCGACCCGCTGATTATGCAAGGGGTCCGACCGGTCCTCATCGAACCGGGCCGGGTCGTCTGCTCCTTCCGCGTCCCGCCTCGCCTCCTGGTCAGTAGTCACTCATCATCACCAATTAATTTCCATTTCCATTTCCATTTCGGAGAATCAAACAAAAAGTGAAAAAGGAAAATGAAATGTATTGAAAATGCTTTTTTTGATGATGATGTTGTGAATTGTGTTGCATTTGTTAGAATACGGCGAATACGCTGCACGGAGCCGCGATCGCGTCGCTGCTGGCTTTGGTTGGATCGTCGGCGATTTTCACGGCCGGGGCGCCGGTCACTGGTGCGTCGGTGGAGTTCAGTGTTTCTTACCTGGACGGCGTTGGGGTCGATGTAAGCACCTGATTCGAGACCTATGAGAAAACTCTATCTACGTTTGAGTTATGGAATTCAATACAATTACATATACAGGATTGCTTCTATAATTGGTTTTGAGATGTAACCTTAAAAGATTTAATAGGGACTGTTTGTGTTTGGTTTAGATTTGTGCTGGTTTGTTTGACTGTTTTGATGAAGTTTGAGATTGGATCCTGGTTAAACATGGAGTTGATGTAAGGTGTTACACTCTCCGTCTCAAAAGAATTGTAATAATCAGAACTTTTTGACACTAGTCAGAATATGAGTTTCCAGTAGCAGGGAGTTTTGCTCTTACGATGGATGTTAAGAACACTATTAACTTCATTAATATGGTAAACTGGGTAGCTGAAATATTACTTGTGTCAGAAGTAAAGAATAGTTGTTGGTGTATGATTCCATTCTTTCTGGTCGGTGTGTTTCTACTTGTATTTTGAGGCATCGTACTATCATGAATATGAACCTAGATTGAGTTTATTAACTGTTCTGTGTTGTAAAACTAGTTGGAGAATTTGGTTTTGTATGATGGCCACAAGCATGGTGTCCGCGTGTGTGGGTTTTGCGGAGGTGTAAAGTAAAACGGGTGAATGATTCCTGCATCAAGCACATATTTGATGGGAAAACGGAATCGAATTTTCCTGCTATCAGTGTGGTGCAATACATATTTGCACCGCTATTTCACTGTCTTCTCCGAACAGTGGCCTTGTGATTTGGGTTTTAACTTCTGTTTTAGCGATAGGAAGAATCGAGGTCAGTGTCAATTCAAGTTCATAGTAAGCTTACATCAGGAAGTCACCATCTAGGACGAAAAGTTTGATAATCGGTTATTGAAGCTTGAGCTCATTAGCGTTCAGCACGTACATATCTTTGCATTTTGAATCTTAAAGCTGAATTGTCCCTGCAATGTCAAAAACTGAAGCCGTTTATTTGGGTATTCCCTGAAGTCGTTTTATCATTTTATGTGTGCAGGAGGAGATTGAAATTGAAGCAAGGAACTTGCGAGTAGAGAAAGCTGTTGCAGTGGTAAGTGTAGAAATGAGGAAGAAAGATACAGGGAAGCTTATAGCTCAGGGACGTCATACCAAATATCTCGCAGTCACCAGCAAATTGTAATTTGCCACATGCGGCTGAATTTGTTCAGCTTTTAACTGCATATCTCTGGTGATAATGGCATCCTTTTAGTTCATACACATTGTGATTTGCATGAATCCTTTACAAAATGAGTACACATCAGATCTCCCCTCTACACAATTTGAGGTGTAAATTTGTAATAGATGTTCATGTTATTCTGCTTACAGTCCCTGTCCAGCTTCCTTTCCGTTCTATTTTCCTCTCTTATTCGTAACAGCGTGATTCTACCCTTTCGCACAACATTAGAATAACTCTTGTTCTTTCACGTCTTGCTGACTGCCATCTTTCGAAATACCTGCCCTTGGCATAACTAAGAAAACGAGCCTACAGAGCCCTGGAAGTGCATAAGGTCTCCCGTGAACATTTGCCACCAAAGTGAGACCACACTAACAAAATACACGGCCACCTTTTCTGGCAATTCCTTGAATGTTAAACCCATATGTACGAAATAATTACCATCTAATAGTATCCCTTGATAATTCTGCAAAACAGAGAGTTGCTAAGGTTGGTCGCTAGTAGTCCTCTGGGCTTGAGTGGAAGTTGATTTGATGCACGGGCACGAACGGAAATTGATAGATTGATGTAGTTCGTAGCGCATAACAACATCATGTCTTGTATGCACCAACGCTTTTTTTCGCCTAGGGTGTCAAACTTAATTGGTTAGAGAACTCTGTTTCAGCTGAGTTTGTTCCATAAACCATGTTCGGCTAATCTGACTTTCTTTCTTGATGCCTTATTTGGCCTGAGATGCTTTTACTTTCCCTTTAGCTGCAAACACAGAGATAAACATTGGATTATCAAGCTTGACCAACTTGGAGTCAAATCAGTTGGCATCGAGAAAATGAGTCAAAAGGATGTACTAACCTTTTCTATTTTTGTCTCGGCAAAACGTGCTTCCACAACGGCATTGAAATGCTGTGATAGGATGGTCATGATCATCAAAGTCGATCTGATAATCCTGCATCATATGTCATAAAAAGCTCGACTCAGATTCAAATCTGAGCATCAATTTCATCAATCCAAGATTCGTGTTATGGCATCTCTAATCCTGCGTAACTACAACCCTGAACTCGTTCATATACATTTTTTCACCCATCAATCCACCAACAAAAAATTGATTAACAAGAAGAAATGCCGCACGTTGCTTACCCAAGTTAGTTCTTCAAAAGCTTTCACCACTCTCTTGGTGAAGAAGGCAAGCTGCAAATAGTAGGCACAACAAGTGACTTTTGTACCTTAACTGTGACATTGTAACCCACACAACATCACTGGTTAAATCCCTGTCTAGGGAAAGAAAAGTAGTAAAACTTTACATACATGATAATAGTGGTGGTCAAGGGTCTCCACTTCAACAGGAACCTCGAGAAGATTAGAATCATAGCATCTGAAACGGAGAATCACAGCATCTCATCGAAGAGAAGAGCATATAAATCAAGCTTTATGGCTAGACCCAACCCAAACTGATGGTATAAATTAGTAAAAATATTTGTATAGCTAATTTTTTTTAGAGATTCCCTCAAAATGTTTGCTTTGGCATTCATGTCTCATAAACATAACTCAACTAAAATGATCAGTCTTATCCACTGCCACAAGCTCCCGATTAAATTGTTGTCACATAAAGAAGAATGTACACAACCTTATCTTCCAAACCAGAGGTTCTTTCTTTAGATGACGGAACCTAAGATGAAGACAACCTTCAAGGAAGAGTCTTATTCTAAACCCTAATAATCTTCTCTAAAATTTTATGAGACTTCATTCCAATCTAATGGCAGCAAATTCGATTTTCATGAAAAATTCCTAGCCAAGGCGACAATGAATAAAATATCATCTTGTCATATTGTAGCTAGAGGACGAATGGTCAAACAAATCTCCCCCTTGAGAACTCTATAAAAATCTAAATCGATGATAAAATATCCATAAAATTTATACTTCTTTTCTTTTGAAACTGTTTCCAACAAAAAAAGTTTCCCTATAACTTTCACCAACTCATCTCTCAACTATCCTAATGAACCTCAGTACTAACATAGACAATAGAGCTAATTTTAGAAAAACACCAAAAAATCAACATTAAACTTGATCAAAGTCAAACCGTTGTACTTTAAATGAGACGTGACTCATTGTACTTTAAATGTGACAAAGGGTATATATCTTAGCATTCCTCCCACACAAAATCCCAGCTAGACTTAAATGTGGACAATGGCTTGTCCACCACTCGTCGAGTTTAAAACAAACATCATACACAAACATAAACATAAATCTTGAGATATAAATAATATAATGAACCTAATACTATAAGTTCAGATTTTTGATACTATTGATTTTTTGACATAGTACCAAAGCATAGGTCACGAAAGTTTGAATTCTACAACTCCAAACTGTTATGTTTGTGCTTGTGATGTTAGTGTGAAACTTGGTTTGTGTTGAGCAATGTATTGTTCACGCGAAGCTCAAGTGGGTTTTCGTGCGAGGGAAAAATATTAAGATACAAATATAACAAATCTACTACCATAAGCTCGGACAATTGATAGAATTAGTTCCTTGACACTAAAAATATTTAACTCTAATAAAAGCCGAAACCAATGATGGCAAACTTACTATTATATGCGATTCTTAGCACTACCTTAAATGCATTCCTAAACTCCCGGAACTTAACATTTCAACATGGTAAATGTTCACATCCATATAACTAATCTCATCCGGTCGAATAAATGCGCAATGATAGAGCAAGAACTGTTTCATTCTAGAAATGGGGGAGTTTGCAGGTAACAAAAACTCAAAAAGAATGAGAAGTCACCTGTGGTTGATGAACCTAGCAACATTTCCAAAAAACGTAGCATCCAAACAGAGTAACTCCTCATCCTCCAAGATGCATTCAGAACCCCAATCAGCATCAAGTTGAACTGGGTACGTATGCCTCGCATTTCGCTTTCTGTTTTGAAGATTTCGTTCATACAACTCTGTGTTCGTCAAGATTTCCCCAACATACTCACAGACAAAAGCGCCCACGGGCAAGTCCTGGAGAGTCCTAAGACCCCATCCCTTTTTATCATCAGCCCAAAATACCTGCAGACTGCAGCTGATTCCCCGTTGCACTACTCTATTTCCACAGCGTAAATCACAGCCGCATTTACTCCAACATTCTTTGATGAACTTCCTAATCAAATGACCCTTGCAGAGTTCATCCTTGGATACCTTCACTGGGCAGTCCTTGCAGTAAAACAAATGATGCTTTTGCGGTTCTTGGTTCATAGAAATGTAAGTTTTCAGAAGCTCTTCTTTCAAACGTCCATCTGCTGTGTATGCAAATTCTCCACCAGTCTCACGAGCGCAGGCACAAGGTATTTGCGCAGATAGACAATCTCTAGAACATTTTGAACAACAATCATCCTCCGAAATCCGTGCTAGTGAAATATTCACATGAGCATTTTGATATATCAGATTCTTGGGTATGTAGTAAAAACTTGGCCGATCACCTTTGCCGCTCTCATCTACAAATGAAATTTTCACCTTCTCTTCACCCTTGGTAATATCATCAATGTAGTAATGTGGTTTCTTCTTTTGGAGCAAGGAAACTATTTCGTCTTGTTCGATGGCGACAACTTGGCCAACTCCATTTCTCACTTCGGATGGTTTGGCAGCTAAAACTCTCTGGGAAGAGTTACTTAGTAATTCCAGGAAACAGTCACAAATTTCTTCCAGTAACTTCGTCCAGCAAGATGGATCGCCAATGGTATCCATTATCTTGGGAAACTTTTCCTCAATGAATTTCATAATAGTAACTCGACTCAGACCATGACAGTTGGGTTTTTCACGAGAAGAATCACATCTGATGGATGGATTTGCATTCCCTGATGATGAAGGACCACTGTTGAAGTTACTGCAAGTGTCATTAGGATTGTTGGATACTGAATCATTCTCTTCAGTGCCTTTATCCACTCGAATTGAACCGGAGTTGATGACGATGCATGCTGATAGTTCAGGCTGAGCTAAACAAGAGTGAGACCAAAGTTAGCATACAAGCAGAGTTTAAGGAAATATGAGAGCCTTTTAGTAATGAGTCAAATTAAACACCTGATACAGTCCTTTTGGCATTCATCATCTTTAAAGGTGATGAGTAACAATCATGATGCTTAGAATTTTGTTTTTCTCGAGGGATCATATTTCCCTGGTGTGTTGAGCTTGATCCATTAGTTTGCTTTGCTTTAGGGATATGTATTCTATCGTGCATTGAGATTGATCCATTTGCTTGCTTTGCTCGAGGGATCTTATCTCCCTCTTGTACTGAGCTTGATCCATTTGCTTGCATTGCTCGAGGGATCTCATCTCTCTCTTGAGTTGAGCTTGATCCATCTAGCCCAGTTTTAGGATACGTCGAACTAGGTGCTTTTTGAGGAATCTGTAATACTACATGCGTATTTTTGTCATGCTTCTTGTCCAAGGGAACCGTTGGGGCAGGTTGAGAACAAGGCTTCACAGTTTTCTCTTTTGATTGAGAAGGGGAAAGAGATTTCACGCTTCCATCAAAGGAAGCAGAGAAAAAGTCACATTTATTGGCTCCCAAAGCCTTATCCTCCTCTCCTTGTCGCTTACAGAATTTCTTACATGAAGGTTCAGAACTTTCATCATTCGGAGTCTTTTCCCTCTTGGCTTTTGTAACACTCTGTTCATAACAATCAAGAAAGAAACATTCACTCATGAGTTATTTAGACCATATCAACTCAAAATTTAAAACCTGTTGTAATTTACAGTAGCATCACGAATAAAAAATTGGAATAATATATGTAGCACAAGAAAAATTCATCAGCTACTCAGACGTGTTATGCAGAGAAATCCCATTAACAGTACTTTGTTCTTGTTAAGACCTGACGGATAACAAGCATGATACAAGTAAGAAAGTTGAATCAGAGTTGCAAAGAAATGAGAGTGACAAAAGAATGAACCTTGTCTTCATTGGGCTCAAAAATAGCATCAGCAAGAGTACGATAGTTTTCTGCTTCTATGAATTCCCAACTCCTACCATACAATCGGAAAAGATCCTTGAGCACTGGCATTACAGTGTCTCGCGGAATCCCCAGCGTTTTCATTGCATTCAAGGCCTTCTCAACTTTTGGATGTGTGGTCGTCATAACTCTGGCGCACTATTTGCAACTCAATCAATTTATGCAAATGCCTTTTAGCACCCTATTTTTACCTGCAAGTGTTAAAAACAGAACAAGTTGTATTTCTATAATACATACCTTAGAGCCGATATTGTCCTAGATATCATATACATAATGGGATTTATGTATATCCTCCGCTAGAATAAAAGAAAGTTCATTTTTAAGATTAAAGGAGTTAATATGGGGATTTGTGGTCTTTTCCCCAAAAAAAGTATCTACATATGTGACATGCGCTAAATAACCATGAGCAAGGATGATATTGTCATGAAGAGGCTATGCAGTTCATAGTTGCATAATACTCCCTCCAACCCAACATGAGTGCAACACTTTTCAATTTAGTTACATAATATTTTTCATTCGTCTCAGTTTAATTGCTAACATTATTGATTTTTGTAAACTTTTCACATAAATAAATCAAAACAATCACTATTATCACAGTACAATGCACGGTCATCTCTCATAGTTTTTGAGACGAGCTTTGACATGTGTCTTAAAATAATCAACATTATTTTTCAAAATTCGTGGTATAACATTGATTATTGTTTGAGTTATATACTTCAAATTATATTCATATAAATGAAAAAAAATATAAAATGCAATTTATCCAGGATAAAAAAAAATACTCTCACACTTTTTCTTTTTGGATTGTCCAAATATACTTGGGACCTTCCCCATATAGCAAATTTTTAATCTTTAAAAATTAAATTAATCATGTTTTACTATAATTGGCATCATTATCTGTCTCTCAACTACCAAAATGAACATCACTGCCTTTAAAAAAAAAAAAAAAAAAAATTTGTTCTCATCAAATTCAACAAATATTCAACATAACCAACCATAAAATCTCAAATTGGGACGACAGACGTATATCTCTGCAAAAAAAAAAAAAAATCCAAACACATCAAAACCAATCAAATCACAAATCGAAGACCAACATCATACCTAGTTTCCAAGCATCATCACCATACTCTCACACACACACAACAATCGAATCAAAAATAAAGGAAAGAGATAAGAGTTCATCAAGTGTAATGTGAGGATGATGATTCTATAAAATAGGATAATGTACAAAACGTCATCCTTGTTTTTATTTACTAAAATGTGCTCGGGAGTCGAATTCCTCCCCTCACATCCAACTTCAAGAGAATCAACAACAATCCCCGCTCCTCAAACAACCAACTCCGAAAAATCACCGCATCCTCGGGCGATCGCACTTTATCGCCGAAAAACGAGGAGTCGATGAAGAGCGAAGAAGACGAGGAGGTTGTTATAGATCGGTTGAGAACACGAAGAGTCGGCATGTTAAAGGGAGTTTGAGGCGAAAGAGGCGCGACGGTTGGGTGCGGTGGGGCGTATGATGGGAAGGAAGAGAGAAGGGTTTGGTTTGGGTTGGGTTGGAACATGGAAATAGGAGAGGCCTGATGAGGTCGGTGATCGTAGATAATGGAAGGATCCTGGAATGCGTAACGCTTACGCGGTTTTTGAAGTACATTGCTGTAGATCAAATGATGAATTTCAACTGTATTACGTTATTTTCTTAAATTATGTTTAATATTCTGAAACAATCAAATACTATCTTCGTAATATCAATGTAATGTTGATATAGATCCATGATAAATTTAATCAAATTATAAGATATTTAATTTATCGTAAAATAATAATGATAATTTCAATTATATATTTTAATAACAAAATTTTTCAGTAATACGTTGTCTTTTATTTTTATATATTCATGATAAAATATTAATTAATATTATATAAATGATAAAATTCATATGAATAAAAATCAAAACGATGGAATCATTTGATTTTCTAAAAAATATCAGTTTGAAAGTCCCGAATTACATGAAACAATATAAAATTTGATTGTGTTAAATTTATATTAATTTAAATATAAAATCAATGTTTTTATAATAAAAATAATCAAATTAGATACGTTGGATAGTCGAACGGCTCATGGAGGACCCTTTATCTGATCATTGAAACCTTAATGTCTTGTTTGTGAATTTGGAAAAAAAAAATAATAACTTATTTCTCTGTTCTTCTAAATCTAAGGACTTCGTGAAAAAAAAGTCATTAACTAAAATCCTTTTAATTTTTTCCCCAATTTTCTTTCTTTTTTATCCAATTTTAAACATGCATGACATTGGAAGAAATTTGAGCAATTTCCTTTCTTTTTCATCATTTTCCAATCAAACTAACTCATACTGTCATTGTTTTATATACTCTGCATTAATGCATCGGTGCATACGATACAAGTTTTGATCCTTTTTTTTAAATATCATCAAATTTTAATATATAAAACAAAAAACATAAATCATATCGTTTATATATATAATAAAATCTTATTTATATAATAATATACGGAAAGAAACATTATAAAATTTAGAAACAAAAGGAGTAACACACTCTAATATTAGATGGGTCATCCCAACCCACGATAAACAGCTCAGTCAACTTCTTCGGGAGAAGTCAATGGATCAAGATCTGCTGAGTATCTAGTATCTATCTTGTGATGATGAGTTTCTCAACGAAAAATAATTTTTAAATTTACAGATAATCGATTGAGAAAAAAAAATTCGAAATTTTTTTTTGAAACACACTTTAATATCTATTGTTTAATTGAAAATTCTGAAACAAAATTAAATGGGAAAATATCATTGAAAATTATTTACAAATCAAAAAAAAAAAAAAAACTCAAGGATTATCCAAATTACGTCAATTTTGAGATTGCAATATGAAATTGATTTCAAAATAAAAAACTCATTTCCTTCAAATAAGATCTCGAGATCAAGTTATAATTGAATAAGAGATATCAATAAAAACTTTATATTTTTTAATGAATTAGATGTAATTAAATTTTGAATTCATGATCAAAACATAAAATATAGAGATCAAAACGTCAAATAGAGAATTAAATCAAGCTTGAAAGTGATGGCCATACCTTTTTCTAGTAGGAGAATGATCTTTAGCGATCTCTCCTTCTCCAGTGGGAACCACAAGCGCCTTTGAGTGCCCTACTTTTTTCTCAATGTGGAGTTTTGTGTATGGCAAAGCTCTTTCCATCGTTCCCCGTCACATCCTTTTATAGCCCTTTTCACAACCATTTAATTCTTTTTCTTTTCCCTTTTTTTCTAGAACAGTTTAAAAAGCTACAGGAAAATATGGTAGTTTTGTGAGATATTTAGGGACATCAGATTATAAAATAGGTCCATTAAAAAAATAATTTTTTTAATAAATATTTTATATAAAATAATATTTGATTATCTGATCAAAGTTGGTTCATTTAAATCGTTATATTTATTTTGATATAGAAAAATAATTCATTAAAATGTAAAATACGAAAGCTAGGTGATTGATCAATATACCCCCAAGAGTGGATGAATGATTTCCAAAGTATAATACGTATCGTATCTAGTATGATTCATAAAAAAGGATTTATTACTCACAACACATCAACCTGTATATTGTTCTTCGCACAAATTTATGTTTTATTGGCATCAAATTATTTTTGCCAAATTTTTAGTGCTGGAATCCACTCATAACAGAAGCAAGTAGAAGATTTTTTCTATTTTTTAATTTCCAAAAAATTGATGTCCGTTGATTAGATGAGCGGATTCTCTTTGGATTGGATAGCCATCTACCGTGATATGGATCATCACCCATCAACTAAAATGAGTTGGGCAAATAAATAAATTTGGATATGAATTCTCTGCAATTGTATAAGTTACATAATGATATGTCATCAGAGGTCGTAATCGTGTCATTGAATCTTCATACCTGCTCATTAGAGTCCTTCTCCGATGTATCAAAAACCCAATCATTTGTAACAGCAATTCTTCACACTTAATCATAAAAGCATTTAGAAACTAACTTCAAATCGATCATTGAGTATTTCACTCATACTCACACGCTGTTGACGACCTAACTAAACCCTTGAAACACACCAAATTAGCACCTCTCATTCTTCATGTGCCCAATTAGTTGCTCCTCAACATATGCATGATTTCTAGATTTCATCTCATAGATAGATGAAAACCATCTCATCCAAGATTAGGCAAAACCAGTCCCAATGTGTAACAAAATCGCGCTGTAAACACACCAAAATAATCCCGTAATCAATCTCAACGGCCAATCATCCCACTAATCAACCTCAAAATCCACCTCTAATTCCTTTCATCAATCCCACAATCACAAACATTTTCTCCTCCAAAAATCAATCTAGATTACTAAGTTCCCCTCCTCCTCCTCCGGCGGCGATCGGCCACCAATGACGAACGCCGCCGCAGAGAAAGGATACAAGATCCTAGAACTCAACCTCATCTCCGCCCAAGACCTCGCCACGATCTCCCGCACAATGCACACGTACGCGATCGCGTGGATCAACCCGACCCGAAAACTAACCACACGCATCGATCCAAAAGGCCACAACAACCCGAAATGGAACGACAGGTTTCTCTTCCGCGTCGACGACGAGTTCCTCAACTCCGACACCGCCTCTGTCTTCATCGAGATCTACGCTCGCGCGTGGTGCCGCGACCTCCTCGTCGGCTCCGTCAACGTCCTCGTCGCCAGCCTCGTCCCGAACAACAAGCCCTCGGCGATGAGGTTCGTCGCGCTCCAGATCCGTCGACCGAGCGGCCGCCCCCAAGCGATCCTCAACGTCTCCGTCTCCGTCCACGACGGGAGGTTGAAGAGCATGCCGATCTTCTCCGATGTAACCGCGGCCTCGTCAACAACCTTATCCGGAATCACGGACTCGAACTCGAAATCGAATCATCACAAGGAGAGAACGAGGGTCGGGAGCCAATTGAGGCGGATCAAGAGCGAGAGATCGTGGTCCGAACTCGAGGATCCGAAATCCAAGCCCGGATCCGTCATCAACAACGGCACGAAATCCTCGATCTGTAACGGATCAGGGATCGTGAACGGGTCGGATCTGTTCTCCGACGTGGGACCCTCGCCGTCCGTGGTGGCGAAGGGACTGTATCCGATTAGGGCCTCAGCTCCGGCGATGAAGGATGATGCGGCGAGTTCGGTGATCCAGTGGTCGGATGATCAGAGCGAGGAGGGGCTGAGATCGAAGCTTGAACGGTGGAAGATGGAGATCGGGCCGCCGGCACCGGAGAATCGACGGCAGAGAGCTAGGGTGCAGGGGAAGAGGCGTGGACCCGCTAGCAGGAGACCCGGGAGAGAAGGGAGAGACGGTGGAGAGTATACTTGTTTTGGGAAGATGTTTGGGTGCGAGTTCACGATCGTTTGTGGTGCTGGCGGTGGTGACGGGAGTAGGAAACACAGTAGGAAGGTGCACCTTAGCCCATCGGATAACAACTCTACGTCCGATGTCCCATATCGATGGTGATCAATATGGTGTTTAAAAAAAAAAAAAAAAAAACAAGATGTGAAGAAAGGCAAATGTACGCCGTTGTTCCTTTATTGTGAACAGAAAAGGGGGAAACTGTTAATCACCCTCTCCAAGTAGTACATATCTTTTTTTTTCTTTTTTAAAATTTTGACAATTATCCTTTGCAGTAAAAAAAAGAATGTTGGATGTGGATTGGGTTAAATAGAATATGTGCTGTGAAATTAAAAAAAGTATAATTATATTTTTATTGAAGGGCGAGGAGTGAAGGTGTGATTAGCAATTTGTCAAAAAAAATAAAATAAAATAAAATTGTTAGATAATCTCCCGAATGATGATCAATGGCGGTGGTCCATATTTTCGCTATCATGCGCGGGAAATTCGACGGTTCTCGTTTTTCGGCAGGTTAGTGACTTTTGCGCAGCATATTGGCCGTGAAACCTTGGGTCTGGTTTATTGTGCTTTTCGCATTTGAGCAATTTGCGATCAATGTGAAAATTAACAGACCATATACATGATGTTGTACACTCTTTTCTCTATTCTCCCTTTTTACACTGGGATGATGGAATATCTGTATCCTTGTAGGAAGGAATGATAACACTCTTCTAATTATCCCATATCTTGCTAGCTTATTCAATGTGGTTGGTTCCATATGTCCAATCATATCAACACCCAATGCAATAAGTTACTCTTTTTAAGTCCCACTCATTTTACGATGTACCAAATTGTTTATAACATTAAAAATCAGAATTAAAATATTATATAATTCAAAATTCAAAATTAAAAAATTCAAAATTTATGTTATAAAATAACATTACAAAAAATAATCCTTCCGTCTTATAAATCTTTTTTTGTGGGATATGATGAAAAAAGAATATATATCTTTTTAGTGATGGTAGATTTTATAAAAGGAAGATATTGGATATATTATATCAGATAATGATTATTTTGTTATTTTTTTAGATTAAATGTTTTTCAAAAATAAAATATTAACAAGTTTTTCTTGAGACAACCCAAATTAAAAAATATTATAAGTTTTATTTACGGAGTGAGTATATAATATATTTTTTTTGGGTTGTTATAATTTACTTGCAACCTTTTTTTCTTTTAATAATTTTTTACTCAAAAAAAATCAAATCAATAATTCATTGCAATAAACTGTATTACCTTTAAAAAACTATTTTTAAATGTTTAAATCGAATGGGTTACGATTGAATTGACAGTGATGAGATTGCTAGCGTCGGAGGCTAATATGGTATACTTCGTAGAATTTCACATGACAGGTTCTCTTTTCTCATTTGCAGACTGTGTACATCGACTTTCTTGAACGCAAGGGTCCATCAGGAAACAAACTTTCAGGTGCACCAGCCTAGCGTAGGTTCTAATATGCTCCTCTCTACCGGCTTCTTAAACGTACTGAAAAAGGTGTATACATGAAGCGCATAAACGAGGACTGGGGCTGGAGATTTTGTGTCGAGGGGAGTTGCTTTGCAAGTGCCTTTCTCGTTATCATGTTGGAGGGCGCACCATGCGGCTGATCGTAATATGCATAGAGCAAGTAGTCTGATCTGTTGACAAGAGCCTGCCTGTTTTCCTTCTCAGCCGACGAGCTCCGATCAGTGGCGTCAGCACGACGACAGGAGTTCTATCGTTGTAACTGATTAATGTAACACATAATTTATGTGGAATTGCTTCGATGCGCATAAGGCTTTAATTCCAAGTTAGAAGGCAGATGACTTTTGGGGGGAGGGAGATTACTTGTTGCAGTAAGGGTCACATATCTATCAGATTTTTTATCCTTATATAATTTTCTATATTATATATTTTTTTCTATATTTGGGAAATTGAAATTACATTCCCTAAATTTTTATACCATTAAAATAATATAAAAATAATATTTTTGTGATATAGGATAGTTTATAAAATATAAAAATTTATAAATATTTAAAACTGATTTATTTTAGTTGAAATAAAAAAGCAAAATAATTATTAATTTTGAAAAATTATTATAATATTATGGAATATGTTAAATTGAGGATTGTTAACTTCAATACATAAAAAATTAATATATGAAAAATGTGAAAATATATATACGAAATCTGTTGAATGATTGAGTCAAAAAACTAAATTTCTAAAAAAAAAAAATAACGTTATAATATTGTATTATAAATATAAAAATAGAAAAACAGACCGTTACGAATGATCAAATTGGCTTAAAATTCACATGGTGTTGTATATCCATGATGCTGTTTTCATGATTTTTGCAAGTTTTCGGAATATACCACATATTCTGAATACATATTTATTTGGGGGTTAGGGATTAATGGATAGTTGAGTTTAAATGGTTTATGAATTTTAAAAACAAAAATAATTTTAAAATAATCTTAACCACCTATAATTTATATGTTATAACAAAAAAAAAAATCCTTTTCCCCGTTTATTTAACAGGATCAGATGATTTTCCAATATAGCTTATTTATTCAATTTACAAGTCTACGATGCTCTGGGCATTTTCTCTCTTACCTCATCCAGAAGTGGAAGACACAAAATGGTGCATACCAGTGAATCGCATCACGTTACGTGAATTCGAATCATTCTGATAATCGCTGCATGAAAATGACGAAACTGATCTCTCTATATAACTATGCACACAATAGTATATGCTCGTATTATTTTATATGCACCCAAACAAACCGACCAACATATACAAGTTCATGCCATAAAAAAAACAAGAAGAGAAACAGAAATGCTCAAAATTTAATCCATATGTTTTCGAATAGTAAACTCTCGAGGGGCGAAAGCTTTCTTATGATAAGGTAAAAGGAGCCAAAGCAGCAGACTTGCCAAGGAGAGGATCACTTATCCTCATTTGATGATCATTATACCAAACTCCATTTCCTCCTCCAGGGTTTGATTCCTTCTTCATAAAAGTTGCGCGCCATGGATATGACTAATGCTTCGAGATATGATTCTCTGATTGGCGAGCTGAGGTTGAAGAGATGCTTGGAGGAGCTATAGGAGATGCGAGAGTTCGGTACCAGACAGGAAATTTATATGGGCAGAAGGTTCGCTATAAAATTTCTCTGGTTTTATATAATTATACTACATGAGTGCGCTTCATAACACCATTATCTTTAATAAGCAATGATGTAGCTTGAAAACTTTAACAAAGACTAATTAATCACTGTCATGATCATCCTTCCTCCTTTTGCTTTTCTTTATATAAATAAAAGCGGTGCTCCATGATATACATGATGCTCAAACCATTCTATATCCATATCTATATATGTTTTATGAGTAATTGGTTTCCCCTCTCTGGTAAGCAACAATTACCCCTAACCTAACTATGAGATAAGGGACGATTCGATATTTGCTGAGGCAAATAATTACACCATTTTACCATTTTGGTCCATCATAAATTGTTTGTAACGTTTTCATTTTTAGAAAGTATCGTGTGGTTAACAATTAAAAAAATGAACAGAGAAAAATTATGTGATTAAGAATTTGAGTTGAAAAAGAAAAGAGATAAATTTAAATTTACGTATATAAAATAAATATTATAATTATAATGAGACAAAGGGATAACAGTATATATTAGGCACTGGACGGATTGTATAGGTATATTGCCAATTGTTTTGGCGTCCCCTCAACGTCTTTTGAGCCGTGCATGGATAATGTGTAAGCGAGGAGCTCATAATCTTTGTCTTTTGGTCGAGTTGAGTCACTGAACCATTTATATAAAAGAGAAGATTAAAAAGACCATGATCTTAGCAAGATTTTCCACGAAAGCACAACCATTTAAAATGGAATACTTACGCTTTTTGGCATCCCCGCCTTGATTAATCAAGGTTTGGCAATAATCATCTGTCCAGTTTCATCTTTATTAGTTGGTCCAATTGCATAGAAAGAGGCCTTCCCGTGAAAAAAAAAAAAAAAACAATTAGGATAAAAAACATCTAAGTTTTGCCAATGTCCGTACATCCAACAATGACATCGGAGGATAACCACCGACAAAAGGTAGGAAAAGGAACTTGGAAACACGATAGCTATCGCAGAGACTCGTCGACGGGTGAAAGTTGCATTGCTTGAACAAAAACACGCATAAAAGAGAGCATAAAGACCTACCAATTAGCAATAGCATACAGAAATTCCCATAGCTCAAGAGTCTCTCTTTTCTTTAACCAAACAAAATCACCAACGAAACGAATCATAGAAAATGGAGTTCACAATCACAACGAAAGTTTCGGTGGAAGATAACTGCACATATATTTTTGTAACCCGTGAATGTCATAAAAGGTAGCTCACACCTGTTAGCGAAAACAACCTAACCACTGTAACAGGAAATGCTTGTTTACAATCGCATGACAAACTACGGAAAGATAGAAAACTCTTATGTATTGGAATCCATAGAGCATTCATTACATCGATTTCGGCTCAATGAGCAGCAACGTACAGCAGCAGCGATGAACCGATGAAGCAAACCTCTGAGAGAAAAATAGTGAACTGTAGAGAACAAGAAATGAGCCAGCACAAGATTTACATCGACGAGAGATGTCATCACCCCAAGTCTATAGGCGAGGAAAAGATGGGGATTTGCAGCTCATACTCTGGGCCATTATAAAATCAGGCCTCCAAGTTGTATTAGTTCCTATCATATGTGATTATTCATACTGATCATAACACTACTGCTCTCTATGAACCCAAAATGAAGGCATGTATCTCAGCCCAACTGGAGACGGTGTAAAGGACACCAGACAGTCCCTTCCATTTGAAAGAACTGCCTTCGACATGTTCCTTCTGTTTCTTGACCAGCCCTGGGAATAGTGGAACGAAAGAAACACCGAAGTGAGTACCTACTTTCCTCAGGCTTGTGCTTGAGCCAATGACCAGTCCTATGTCTGCCTTCAGTAGGCAAAGCAAGTCACCCACCGAGTCCCCGATGTAAACTGTTACATGCTTCTTCTCACCGTTGCTATTCTGTAAGATCTGACTGAATTCTTGAACCTTGTCAATAGGTGTTTCGACTTTCTTGACAATTTCACCTGTGGAGATGGATTCATTGTAGACGAACTCATTTGCATGTACGTTGAGAACATGTAATCCCCCTGCATGATGATGGAATGTCAGTTTAGAAGACATGCACCTCAGTGGTGAAATGCAACTTATGAGATTCCCGAACTGCTGAGAGAAAAATTAGACGACTGTCTACCGAGTTCACAGCAATAGATGACGACAATAGAACACTGATGTACCAGGGTTTCAGCAATATCATTGCACAGTAAATGACTTGTCAAGTCGAGAACATACGGTCATGCTTCGAGGACTAGTAAGTAATAGGGAAAGGACAAGGGTCATTAGCTTAAATACTTCAATTTTCGAACTCTAGACCCAGTTCCACTACCTCATTGCTTCCTTTGTAGAGAATATCATCTAACTTGCATAATTGGATTAGCTGGCAACACGAAGAATATCTCATATATATCAAGGGAGAATAAACAACCATTCCATTCAAGGGCATACAGAACATATAAGCAATACCCAGATATACATCCTTGTCAACAAGAGATATGTAGCATTGTGATGGCAACATGAAATTCGAAGTCAAAGAAACACAAAAAAGTACATCATATCACCTTCACCAAGATAAGATTTGCAATCAACATCAGCAAGATAGAAAATGTCATCGACAGCAGAAGGCCAAAAACATGAGACAAAAGGTGACCTGGGAACCAGTTATCCATTATGATGTGAATATTACCTGATGAGAATGCTGCCCTTATCAAATCTGCACACCAGCAATAGGAAAGCACATGAACTTCTGCACCGAGCTTTTCATTTTGTAGGACTTTTTGAAAGAAACCAGCACAACCATCATGAAGAATCAGTCGTTCACCAGCTTTCCTGATATCTTCAATGTTTATACCCTTTAGAACCCCTGACTGGATCACTCTGGCATTGGCCGCCTTCTCAAAGTCCGAGAGCAACTCAAGTGCCTTACTCAAACGGTCATAGCTGAATTTTCCATCTGTTTAACAAAGTAAGGTAAGGTGTGAGATAACAATGGGAAAAGGAAAGAGAAGCCTCAATAGTTATGACGAGGCTCTCTAACATGAAGGTAAGTATAAAAATAGATAACACGTAACATGACGAAGAACCTATTATAAAATTACAATAGATACCAGTCTCAGTCTTCAGAATACTCTCTATACATTGTTCATACTCCTCAGTATACTGAGTTGATAGAAGACTCCATGTATTTCTCAAGTCAGCTGACGACGTTCGCACAATTTGATCGTCTGATTTATTGTGATCAGATCTTGGAACAGTAATAATTGCAATCTCTGCCAATATCGCAGATGAATCAACCAGAGAGCAAGTCAAGTCAAAATCAGAAAATAGCATCAGACACCCCCCTGCAGAATCAAGTACTTTAGACAAAGGGACAACAGTAAGCTGAAGCTGCGGCTGAGCAACAAAGAACTCCGTCTCAAGTTTCATAGCTTGTTGATACAGTTTCTCAATGACTTCAAGCTCTTCTGTAGTAAGAGATGCACTCAATTTATCCAATGTATCCTCTGTTCGTAGTGCCGATTGCTGGATTAGAAAAAATGGAGATGTGTGTCAATCGTAGGAAAGCTGCAACTAAAAGGTTAGATAGCTCAGTACCATCACAAACCTGGAAACTGTCAACCGAGTAATTGTCAATCCACCTTTTATAAGGGTGATTCTTCTGATCTGTATCTAGAAGTGATTGAAGCTCCTTACCAAGATATGCATACAGCCTCATGCAAGGAGTCATTGCGCCCAATGTGTACGATGCAAGCTTGGTCTTTTCAAAAGGAGTAGCAAGTTTACCAAGGCCTTTTACACCTTCAATTTTCCCTGATGCAGTAGCCAACAAAAAGTCTGTGTACCTCACGGTTGCAGAATTCAGAGGGCATCCTTTTACAAGATCAGAATCCCATTCCTACAAATTTCATAACCTGAGTCACATGAAGGTCTTTTTACTACAGAGAATGTCAAGTGACCAAGGCCAATGCAAGGCTGAACAGTTATCACATGAGTAAAAGCATATGGACACTAGAAAAATTTGTTTCGTATGATAAAAAAGAATTTTACTCTCAGATAGATGGCTTTCTTAAAATGCATCCACTTTTAGACACTTCTATAACCGAGTTCCTGGCATATAATACTGTATCTTCATTTCCGAAATACAATCTGCTTCCCAACCATGAAGCAGATTACAACGACGAACTCGTCCTGTACAAGCACATATGATAGCAAACAAAGACCCCGCTTCAAAGCATATTTTATAAATAGACTCTTCATATGTTATTCACCACCAATCATTGTTAAGAATTTGAATTCAAGGTTGTGAAGAGATAATGAGGATCAGGTAATCGATCGATTCTCGTCCCAAGGAAAACACTCAGACTATCAAAAGAGGAAAATCATAAGACTCCCACAAGTTCTCAAGCAAAATACGCTGTCAGGTCCCACAGAAAAGGAGTCTGGGGCGAGGCAATGGTGGGTGGACCAAGATAGCGACAAACAGAAGCAAGAAGTTTGTTAGAGGATAATCAACCAAGAAATTTGTGAACTCGACCACGGATTGTAGTATCATTGAGCAAGTCATCCAAGGCAGAGACAACGAAGAAGTCATATTATTCCTGATTTAATAAGTGTTAGCCCAAACATTAGAGTATAAGAAGATGGAGAAATTCTAACTTGAAAAAGCAAAAAATTAGAGTTCAATAATATAATCAACAGCAAATGTGCCATTCCATCTCAAAAAAAATCTCAAGTGAGTTTTGTACCTAAGCATATAAACCAGAGCAAGATTCGCATAAGAAATGGTTTCCTTCCCATTTCTTTTATCAAGCATTAACACTCTAAAACCCAAGGGAAATGCACTTGCAATGTATTAAAACAATCATCCATCAAAGATGGCAATGCATTGATCACATGTCAAGAATGGCAAGATGATCTATGTACAAATAACAGCAATGAAGCCACAACAAAGAACTAGCCAGCAATGGTTATCGCTTAACCTAACAGCACGCATTCGCCTTCTCCAAATAAGCTAGAGAAAGACTAAGACGATAATTATCCAAAGATGTCAGTACATTGATTACCGATCAAGAAAAGCAAGAAGATAAATGCAAAAACGGCAACAACCAGAACCACATCACCAGCAACATCCTAAACACTGAAAAAACTCAACAGCAACACTGATTTCATTGTAACTCTTCAACAAAACAAACAAACCACAACCGCTAACCACTCACAGCTACCAACACACCGAATGCCTTCAACCGAACATCGTTGCTCACCATCAGAACATCTCAACTCAAACAGAAAGAAACGATCTATACAATACCTGCACGAAAGAATCGTGCATCTTGAGCTCGCGCAGAACCGCTTTCCTCAGCTCCGAGATCGAAACCCTCGCATCATCATCGTCCGCGTAGTCCTCCGCCATCTCATACCTAGTCACATCAACAACAACAACCAAGAAAACACATCAACAACCATCAAACAACAAACAACACCGCGATCAAACAACAACCACCACAAAGAAGCATCAAAGCTTCGCCGACTCTCACGCTTGAGCGAATGCTTTGAGGAAATGAACATCCTGAGCAACATAATGCCGAAACGACTCAATCTCGAGATTGCCGGCGGCGAGGGAGACGACGAAGGGGGAGAACATGGAGAAGACGCAGTCGCGATTCGACTTGGTCCACAGCTTCCTCGAGATCCCTACCTCACTACTACCACCTCCACCTCCGCCGCCGCCAATTCCGATCATCGGCGGTTTCGATGGTTTCGCCATTGACGGAGATCGGAGATCGAAGGAGGGGGAGAGGAAGGAGAGGAATCTTGTTGGAGGGGAGAGGAAAGTGAGGGAGGATTTTGGAGAGGGGAAAGAGAGGAGGAGACGAGGGAGCATGAAAAAAGGGGAGAGGGGAAAGGGAAGTGAGCTGGCAGTCACAGGAAAATGTTGGGAGAGGAAAAGGGCGGAGAGAAAGGTCAAAACGGGTGAAGGGGATTGAGGAGAGGAGAGGAGGGGGAGTTGCTGGAAAGGTGGGAGGGGGGGGGGGTTGGGGTGGTGAAGGATTTTCCTTTTGGTTTGCTGATAGTGGTGGTGGCGGAGGAAGTGGAACGGAAATGAGTCATTGTTTCTTCCCTGCCTCACGCTATTGGAGGACTCGTACCTCGCTTCAAAATAATTGAAACTTTTTTATGTTAATTTTAAAATAAGTAAAATATTTTTATTTTGATTATTTTTTAATATGAACAAAATAGTATATTTATTAAGTTATCTCATAATTATATGGGACGGAGAAAATATGTAAAATAGAAATTTTATTTTAAAAAATAAAGAGATAATGTGATAACAAATTGAAAATACGTTGAAAAGATGTATTAGAATGTTAAGTTGTATAAATCATAATGTGAGAAAAAAAATCAAAAAAAAAAAAAACTATCATATCATTCTATATTTTTATAGATCAAATTAATGTAACATTATGTATGATAGGTGTGAAAGAAATCAAAGGAGGAAGACATTTTTCACCCTTTGCAAGAGTTGCTGATCTATTATGTTATGTTATAGAAACTTCCAACTTGAAAAAAGAAATTGAATGAAAAAGTTAAATACCTACAAACAAATCAAAAGAAAAGATTCTTTATTTATAGGGTGGAGGTAAAAGTAGAAGAAAGACAGACGTACTTCATCAATGCAAAAAAGTACATAGGTAGACGGAGTTTACTGCCTGTCTGGTCCCCCGATGCCTTTTTATTGGCCATCTTCATCTGGAGGTGATGTGATCTGATTGACCATTATTTTACTGATTGAAAGTACTGATATATTCTTTATTGCTAAGAGAATTTGGCGTGGCTTTCGAACTAACATAGATAAGATTTTAATCAAGAAAAACAGAGAAATATAAATTAGAGATTCTCATGTAAACTCTCCTATATATTTTTTTTATTTTTCTTTTTGTCATGTCAGATTCATGTACATTAGTTAAAACAGTTGGCAAGAGTCACAATATCGATTTAGTAACTTGGGTCAAATTTTGTGTCGTTCAATAGAAGATATTGTAATGTAATTAAGGAAAAGGTCGTTTAGGAGATAGTTTTTCATTATAGACCGAGTTTGAGTTTGGATAAATGATTATAGACCGAGTTTGAGTTTGGATAAATGGTTAATAATGAATGGACATATCAAGGCAAATATGAGAATGATTTGTCGATTATTTCTCGTGTAGGACATGTTGAGGCCTTGCCAATGTCTTTTTGTCGTTCGGGACTGCTCATATACTCCAAATACCTCTCATATTCTCATTTTCTATTTGCGCCTCTTTGCGTAACTGGAAATGATAAAAAATGATTCTTTCAAGTAAGATGTGAGTTAGGCATGTTCTTATCTTGGATGGATTTGCATGCCACTTGAAAACCTTTATGAAAAAAAAAAAAAACAACTTGCTAGTATGCAAGTTCTTGTTTTGAAAAGTCAAGAAACATGCAAAATCGCATACCTCTATCTATTAAAAAAAAAAAAAAAAGATCGTGTGGAGGAGTAATATACTTTTATCCTTTCACGTGCCACTTGTTTTTATCAACCATTGTCGTGGGTTTGAAATTGACAAAAGCTTGTAAAAAGAAAAAAAAGGAAATCGTAAAATGGATCGACCTAAAAAATTGTTGGTGGTCGGTTTGTGCTTTTGTACTGAAGAGAGGCGGCTTCACAGGAAAAATGTTTGGTGATGAAAGTCGTTGGGAACTCGGGGGCCAAGGGACTTGTGGTTAGGGGCTCTTAGTTTATACCAGTCGAATATTTATCGGTCTACGAGTTATATCTTCGATGTTATAGATTGTTTCAATTTAGAGATACTAATAACAAATTCTATATAATTCGTAATTTACGAAGTCGGATTATAAGTTATTTTTTATTCATCGATTTATAAGATAATGAATTGTGTCCTTACTATTTGTAAGATTTATTTTATTTTAATGAAATCTTGATCTCAATTTCAAAAAAAAAAAAAAAAATATCTATCCATCTGGTTAAAGAAGGAAGAGACATGAGCTATTAGCGCAGCCCGAAGGCAATCCTGAGGTTCAATCCAAGGCCCAATCCGAATAATATATAATATAAAATCCTAATGTCTTATATATCATTTGGATTAGGTCTTGGATTGGATCTCAGGATTACCTTCGAGCTGGGCTCATGGCTCGGATCTTTTCCTTCTTAAACACGTCTAATCTTGTGAGCTGATTTTACTTTGTGAGAAGATGATGGCATTTTTCGCATGTTCGTCGTGATATTTCTGAATTAACATCCTTGCTTCAACAAGAGAATAGTCGAGTGGGAAATTTAGAGCTCGATTTATGACAGAAAACCAAAAAAAAAAAAAAAAACACTGAAAAGAGAATCATTTATTAATTTTAAAGCTCAAAGGAACACCTGTCGCATAATTCAAGGTTTTTTTATGCTTCAAATTCCCCTTTGAATACTCAAGGGCTCGAATTTTCTCACTTGGGAATATATCTGCCTACTGTCTGGTGCAACCCTGCAATGTTGGTGGAATAATTTTTGGTGAAGGGAACGTTAGGTTTATCTCCTACAAACAATTTTACACGTTTTTTATTTCACGCACGTTTTTTATCTTTCTTATAGTACCTTTTTGTTGGGCTCGTAAGGATCTTGTGCCATCTCCATTTCCCAACTGCTTTCATGTTAGGTGGTTATCTTTGCACTGCTCCCTCCCTAACCTGATCGAGCGTGTTACCTAACGCGTTCTCGTTACGTTTTTTTTTGGTCTCTATCAACCAACCACAAGTTATTCCTTTCTTACGGTTCATTTATTTGGATACGCAATGAGATCACCGTAGGTTAGGGTCTGAACTTAAGACAATAACGCCACCGTGAAATATTAGTCAGATAAAGGAGAATATTTCCTAAATTCACATTATCCTATGGAACTTATGCTCATTTTTTCCGTCATAATGATTTGGCATACCCATTCTACTAAGTTGTCATTTTCTTATTCGAGACAAAGATAGCCAAAAATCAGTTGATCACTCCAGTCACAAAACTCGGATAGATCATCGCTTCCAATCCAAGAGACTATTCAGCTGATTTATTAATAGACAAACACGAGTTTGATCCTACACATGAAACAAGCAACTTCACAATCGCGGAAGCAATTCCGAGCAATTCGTCTCCCATTTTCACTAAACAAGCTAAACCAAAGCATAGATCGAACAATTCTATCAAAGAAACTCATTATGATCACAGAAAGTTTTCACAATAAACTAAAGAACATATAAAAGGTGAATAACACATGATGATGAGGAACACGTTCTTCTATTCATGCATTGATCTTCTTGTCGCATTGATGATCATCATCATCTTCATCCCACCATGCGTATCCGAGATCAAAGATACCCGAATCCTCGATGATTCTCGGCCCATGATACTCTTCGAAAAGCCTGGGTTCGCCCACGAGGGTCATGTCCAAGAAACGGTCCGCAACATCTCATGGCGATCAAGCACGCCAACACCAAGCTTGACCCCTCCTCCATGGGCTTCTTCCTCGTACGCCAAGTCTCCTTCCCTAGGATCCTGAATGAGTCAAGAGTATTCCGCCGATGCCTTCTGTATGCTAGACAGCCGATTCGTGAAGCTCATCCTTAAATTTGATGGCTACTCCTATAATGGCTCGGCGGTTGTGGATGAGCCTGACGGGTACAGCCTCGTCTTCGGAAACTGCCAGACAGAATTCGAGGTCTCGATGGACGTTCACACTGAGATGTATAACCTCATCGCAGGTGAGGTGAAAGACTTCCTCCCCGCCGGCCAAACTCCGCTTCCCAAGCTCTATTTCGTCCTCTTCATTGTCTACTGTTGGTTCACCGCTGCCTGGTGCTACATTTCTTTCAAGCAACGCTTGACCCTAGACAGGATCCACTTCATCATGGCAGCCCTGTTGGTGTTCAAGTCCCTGAAGCTGGTCTGCGCCGCAGAGGAGAAGATGTTCGTGAGGAGGACGGGGACTCCACACGGATGGGATGTCCCCTTCTACGTGTTCGGTTTCTTCAAATAAGTAATGTTGTTCACCATGATCCTCCTAATTGGGACGGGATGGTCCATCGTGAAACCATACCTCCAGGAGGGGGAGAAAAAGCTGCTGATGACCGTGATACCTCTCCAGGTCCTCGAGAACGTTGCTGCCATCGTGATAGGGGAGACAGGTCCTGCCACCAAGGACTGGTTCACATGGAACCAGATATTTCTCCTGATCGATGTCATATGCTGTGCAGCCGTGTTTTTTCCCAATCATATGGTCAATCAGGAGCCTGAGGGAGGCATCCAAGTCAGACGGGAAGGCGGCAAGGAACCTTGAGAAGCTCCTGTTGTTCAAGCAGTTTCATATCGTGGTGATCGGGTACTTATATTTTACTAGGATCATAGTCCCTGCGATCGGGGCAGTGATGAGTTACTTGTATGACTGGGTGATGACAGCGGCTGCCGAGGGGGCGAGCCTGGCGTTTTATGTGTTCATATTCTATAATTTTCAGCCAGTTGAGAGGAATCCGTACCTGAGGGCGGACGAGGAGGAGGAAGTGAGGACGATTCCTTCGAGCTGTGACGCCCAATGATTTTTGTCTTCCAAGTATTGGTTTTCAATATCCCGGAATATCTTCTGCTGCATCAACCAACATCATAGGCATTTTGGAGTTCAAGTAAAAGCTCAACATGAAGAAAAATTGTGGCTGCTGCTGAAAAATCACACACCAGGCGGCTCAAAATGCGAAAACAACAAGAAGCAGAACAGCACCAAAGCGCACCAGCAGTGGTTTTAAGGGAGGCTAAGACCTCTCAGAAGTTTCCAAATGACACCAACATCTTCCAACAACTCAAAAGCCCATTGCCGACTTCCTCCATTTTGAGTTAGTAATTCCTATTTTACAAGAAAACATACGGAAACCATATGTAGATGCGCTATAACATCAAAATTTTGATCGATTACTCCAGCTACCCACTAGTTTATTTGTTCAACCTGTATTAGATAGCCCAGATCCAGAATGTTCAAGCCAGGTTGCTGATTAGTCGACAAGTCCTGCACTTTGTTCGCTCTATCGGAATCACTTTGTCTACAGACCCTGATCTGCATGATAAAACCTAAATTGTTTCTCATTTATGGCTATGATCAGCTCTTAACCCAAAAGATACTACCTAAGTTATCTTTTTCTAATTAGTCTGAGCCAAGACCAAATCTCGCGACACAACCAGATAAATCAACAAAACCACATCCATTTCATGGAATCACATGTCAATTGAGTAATTTTGGAATATGTTATGGCCGTATGCCGCGTATCCATCATTTAATGATTAAAATATAATATGTTGCATACCCTGTTTGCCTCTAGACATAAATCAGTCGTGTACAACCTCTTGTCAAAGGTAACCTCAAATAAAAACGAAAAAAGAAACATGACACTTCCAAAATCTCGACTATAAGTATCCACTGCAGGCGATTTCACCACAGTAGGCAAAAGTGAATTCACCTCACTCATATCGTTCCAAAAATTTCTCAATCAGGACTGAGAATGCAGCAAATCCAGCACATCCGGCGCAGGCAGCTTGCAGGCCTCCTGCAAGTATAAGAGAAGCAGGTAACATAAGTGTTGGGATATCGACGGTTTAAATAACGGAGTTTGAATCCTCATATTGATTAGGTAATTTGAACTCCAAAAGAAAGTGTTGGTGTCGATCTTGTTAGATGACGTGCATCAAAATGTAACTCAACAACACATAAGAATTCCACCATTAGATCATACAGATAAACCAACGAGTAAAAAGAGCTTGATAGTTTTGTATGAATATGTATGATTAATATATCTCATAAACTAACCCTATGACCTATATTTATAGAGTTAGAAATTAGCAAGATAAAATATTTTCTGATTAATTAACTTAATTGATAAGTTAAAATATTTTCGAAATATCTAGATCATATATTTTATCTGAGATAATTAAATAAGATAAACGTATGAGCCTAGGTCCTATATCTTATTTAATTTACATCTCCAACTCACACGTACATAACCTCTATATCAATCAGTCACCATAAACACGTTTGAGCTCAAATCTTCACTCTTGCGCTCAATTCTCATATTTATCACACAATAAAATAGGAACTCGTCCTCACCCAGTCTATCACTGTCGCATCAAGAACTGACCCGATATGTCCCTCATGATCCTCATGCTCAAAACGTAGTCAAAACCCTAACATGCAGGATTGCGCTCTTTTAATAGGCGCCAAGCAATCTCCGCATTTGATGGATGCATAACAAGAGACTTATATCTAGCCAAACACAATCAATCCACTTTAGTTTCCGCTGCATTTCCAAAAGTAACCCAAACCGGCATGCACTTATGTATGGTGGCCATAAGGAATACAATCAAAGAATCGTCACGGAAAACTCCACTTCACATCATGCGCTCCAATACAGAAGGATGGAGAAATGCATAGATCTCGCTGAAAGATGAAAACAAGGACATCTATCAATCCTCCATATGCTAAATGCCACAATCACGTTATGGTGGAGTCTCGAGCACATCATATCCCAATGAGTGCCTTGAGTACGTGTCTAAAATAAAATCCAACTCAACACCATATGAACCTAAGACCAATCGTTCCCCGAACGATCATCCCTCGACTTCAACTCTCTGATCACCCACCGCGGCAGTTCTCATCATGGACGTCGAATCTGACTAACCAATAAGGCATACATAGGCTTAGAACAAAGTATCCATATTCGATCCATCGACCTCATCCTGACCCAGTCAGGACGATCAAAATATAGTCCATTAAACTCAGATCATTCTAATGTATTAGCGCTTGGCTAAATGAGCAAATCGGTCTCAACCTTGCTCGCTGCTGATCAGCGCTAAAGGGAGGTTACTTAGTGAAAAAGCCAACCTATTGTCTTACGACACGTCTTTGTATATATGCCAAGCGAATAATAATACCAAAACGATTCAAATGATTTATGAAGCGAAAAATGCATTAATCACTAAAAGTCACCAACGTAAAAAAAAAGAAAAAAAGAATACATATCAAAAGAGTATGACTAAGGCCTACGAAACCTCATGTTCAGAACATGTCGTGCAAACGAAGCCCTAACAACTGACTTAGTAAGCGGGTCAACGATCATATCCATAGTAGTTAAATACTCTAATATAATCTCCTTCTTCTGCTCTACTAAAGCTTTGATGAAGTGATATCTTGTTTCGAATATGTTTTGTCTTGTCGTGATACCTTTGATTCTTGACATATTGCAAGGCTGACATGCTATCACTATGTAATGTAACTGTACGTTTGGAGCTCTCCGTGCTCAACAAACTCTCAAAGAACCTTCTCAGCCAAACAACCTCTTGCGCCACTATACTGCAAGCAATGTAATCGGCCTCCATGATGGATACAGCAACGCAAGTCTGCTTCAAGATATAACTCCATCATTCAATGTAAGACACTTTGAAAGTACATCCTCTTGCGCTCATCTTGGTTGGCGACCTAATCCACGTCAGCATATCCTCGTAAGTGAAACTCTCCTCCTTGAAAGTATAACATATAATCGGTAGTGCCCCGCATATACCTCAAAATACACTTCACAGCCTTCCAATGCTCGAGGCCAGGATTACTTTTAAAAAAAAGACTCATCAAACTTACCGCGAAGCATATATCAGGTCTAGTACACACCATAGCATACATCATATTCCTGATTGTACTCGCGCAAGGAATGGAAGACACTTTACGTCTTTCTGCATCAGTCTAGGGACACTGATTATGGGAGAGTGTAGCACTCTTGTCACATGGCGTGTCAAGGGGTTTGGCTTGATCCATGTTAAAACTCTTCAAGACTTTCTCAATATAAGTTTGTTAACTCATCCCAAGAAGTCGTTTTGATCGATCATGAACGATCATTATCCCAAGGATAAAATGAGCCTCACCCATGTCCTACATCTTAAATAAAGAGGACAATCACTTATGAGTGGTGACAATGCTATCCTCATCATTTCCGAAGATCAGTATGTCATCGACATAGAGCGAGAGTATGAGCAAACTCCAATGGTCCTCTTCTACGACTAAGACGTTGGCTCAAGCATAGCTCGATGGAAGCGAAGATACCATCGTCTAGAAGATTGCTTGAGTCCATAAATGGAACGCCGTAAGCGACAGATCTTGTTGTGCTGGCTTCCCGTGGCCTAAAGACCGAAGGCATAGCCATATAGATCTCCTCCTCAAGTTCCCCATTAAGAAACACAATCTTTGCATCCATCTGATATAATTCCAGATCTAGATGCGCTATTATCGTCAGAATAAGACGCACAAAATTTATACGCACTATAAAAGAATATGTATCATCATAATCAACGTCTTCCTATTGCGTGAAACCCTTTACCACGAGACGTGCCTTGCACTTGTCGATCGTCCCATGAGGCTTGCGCTTAATCGTGAAAACCCATTTGTTTCCAATCGCAGAGCACCCAACCGAAGGGTCAACTAGCTCCCATACTAACTTTGTATGATTATGTATGATTAATATATCTCATAGATCAACCCTATGACCTATATTTATAGAGTTAAAAAATATGTAGATAAGATATTTTGTGATAAGTTAACTTATATGATAAATTAAGATATTACAAGAACATCTAGATCATATACCTTATGAGATAATTAAATAAGAAAAAGATATGGGTCCTAGACCATATATCTTTATTTAATTTACAACAAGACTCAGATCGATTTAGCAAGGCAAGATATAAGGAATATTTCAAAGCAATTTTGTACCCATGCTCAAAGGATTCTTCAAGGTATCTCGACACTGGGGATTGCTTAAGTACTACTCTTCCACCATCTACCAGATTATGGAGCATAGGATTGAAGAGTAGATGCTCAGTAAATTAATTTCCAATTATCACCCTTCTCCAACACATGTTATAACTAAATTTTATCACAAGTTCACATCAAAACCAAGGTTTGGGAATTTATGTGCGAATAAAGACTAAGGATGGCCGACCCCTCTAGATCCGCGGGGCCGCATAAGTCATAAACAAGATCCTAAATGAGCCGTGCACTTAGAGGGCAGCGATGAACAATAGCTAGGAAAAAAAAGGGTGTAAGATATTTACCTTTAGCTGACAATGCACCACCCGTCACACAGCCAGCAACAACTGTATTTGTGGTGTCGTGCTTTGCTCGTGCCTTTGGCAAGCAGAAAAAAAGATTGGTTGCATTTCAAGAAAAAACAAAGCGAGTATCCGAATCAATAGGGATGGAAAACATAGTACCTTCTCGACAACACATTCAGTAGCGGAGAAAATAAGACCCATAACTGCAAAAGCCTTACAAGAGCTCCAGCTTCTTTGACCCATCTGCTTTGCTTGATAGATCAATTGTTGTCTAAGTTTCATGTCCTCCTCCATGACGGGAGTGTCCAAGGCTCCCAGAAACATCCCCATGAATAGCCCAAGACCACCACCTAAAATGTTGTCATGTTAATGGAAAAATAGATTGATGCGTCCATTACTAGGATGATTGGATGAGAGCACACAGAAGGAAGACTGATCAAAATATGACAAAATCCATACATGAGATAACAGAATGGGACACACGAGAATGTGTTTGATATGTTATGTTCCACTAACTAAGATGGGTGATAGCTGCAAAGTAGGCCATGCCACAGCCAGAGTACAATGAATGGATAGTCAAGTAGTACTATACAGTGAGAAAAACAATTGGCCACGGTTAGATAAACGAGGCACAACCCTTGATGTGGAACAACCAAGCAACCAAGCAACCAAACAGCCAAGCAAACTCAAGAAGCAAGCGCAGGGAATGGTTAAGCAAGCGAGCGAGCAAGCATAAGTTAGGTTAGGTTACCCATGACACCGCTGACGACACTTCGAACAGCGCAATTGTTCCAAATATCCTGGCCACGTATCTCCTCCGGCGTCGGCAAGCGGAAAGGCTCAACTGCCTTGGCCTTCTCCTCCGATTCCTTTCCGGCACTCGACTCCGCTGCTGCTCCGCCATTGCCTTTGTTGCTCATCACGCGCAAACTAAAATGCTTGCTACCTTGATTTCAAACTGATGAAATGCTTCAAAGGCTCCTGCGAAAAACAAGTCAAAAATCAAATAAATCAATCAGTTTTCTTCACCGAAAAAAAATAATTACCACTTATCAGATTTTACCAAACACTTCAACTGACTTATAAAAAGTCATCAGACGCCGCTGTGACTTTTAGTTTTGCAAAACCGTGCTATCAAATATCCCAGCAGGACAAATTCTCGACAGAAGTCATATTATTGGTCGCTAGACTGTTAGAATTTGATTCAGAAAAATGATACAGAACAGCTTCCATTTCAAGTCAAATAGGAATCATAATCATCGAATTCCAAAAACATCTTAGAAAACCATAAACAAATCATACGCAACTAACATGGGTTCAGGACACCGAGTTAATGGCGAAAACAGTTAGTGCGTATGAGTCATATGTATGCCGAGTTAGGGTTCCGGTGGAGAGGCGGTGGCGACGAAGTGATTGTCGCTTGGCCGGCGGCGACGAGCTACAATGCGCGGCGCAGTTAGGGTTCTGTTGAGTAATGGAGAGAGAACATGGGTGGAGAGACGAGGAGGGTGGTGGGGAGAACCGAGAGGAGGGGCTCTGTTGTTCTATTTTAACCCTTGGGGGTAGCAGTCTAGCAGACTCCCAATCTTGTTATGTAGTTAACGTTTCGATCATATGGATGAATTTAAGATGGAATTGAATAGTTCATTCAGCAAAAATAGGAATCGTAATGAAATATATGTTGTGATTCAAATTAATTATAAATTAATTATAGTATAATATGTTGATCTATTATGTGAAGTAGAATATTAATCTGTACGCTGCACGATAAAATATTATAATAATAGATATTATACATAATTATATATATGTCACATTAAAAAAAAATTAATGGTCCAAGATTTTATACATAATCATACACTATGTTATAATAGATGTTATAATAATAGATATAATAATAGATGTTATACATAATCAGTATAACCCGATTCAAATCATATACTATATTGAAAATATAATTTGATAACTTTTTTAAATAATTAACATTTATTGATAAATTGATCCAAGATTTTTAAGTTATATATTACTATTTCTCTGCATTATTTATATTTTATTATTAATAATCAATTTTAGGTAAATCATTCTAAAAATCGGCTCATGAAATATTCTATTGGTAAAATAGTTATAGTTAGATTGATATAAGATAAAAAGTTTCAATATGATATATGATCGTTTTGGTTAGATCTGTTACTAATTATAGTGGTATAAGATTTAATTTTCAATTTTTTAAAATGATTGTATAAAATTTATAAGATATAATTATTTTATTTTTAGAATTTGTACATATGATGTTAAGATTTTATTTATTAATGCTTTCGATCAAATAATTAGGTTATATTTGATATTCATTCTAACAATTTAATCTTAATAGTTTAACTCGTAATAAAAATCAGATATTTAATTGATAAAGATAAAGATTTTTCTTTAGTTTAAATAAAACGAAATGTCATGACGTTTATCATTCGAATAATTTATTATATGGATGTTTTATTTATACATATTTTTGTTCAAATAATTAGGTTTGAGAACGCATGGTTGTTGCACCCCCCATTTTATGGAGTTTGTATCTTCTGAGTGGAGTAGTGAAGCTCCATTCCTTTAAGAGCTGGACAGCCTTTAGAACATAATGCAGAACTGAAACAAAGAGGTCTTCAGAAATATTTTCCTTCGTAAGAATCGCTTGTCACATAGTTGCCGGAATCCTCAAGGCATGGGAGCGTCGTGGGGCGGGATATTTACTGCAACTAGAGAAAAAGTTACGAGAAGAATACAACATAGTTCTGTTAGAAGAAGAGACTTTGTTGTTTTAGAAATCTAGAGCAGCTTGAATACGTGATAGTGACCGCAATACACGAGTCTATCATACCTCGCTACTGAGTCGACGTCGACGAAATAGAGTGACCATGCTTCAGGATACAAATGGTGAGTGGGTGGAGGATGAACACATGCTTGTTGATATGGTAATGTCTTTCTTCAAGCAATTATATTCAAGAGAGATGCAGAATTCCACAGCAGGTTCAGGCTCAGCACTCAAGAAGGGGATGTTTTGTTGCATGAGGTTTCTACATCTGAAATCAAAAGATGCACATTTTCCATGGGTCCTCTCTAAACTTTAGGTATCGATGGATTTCTCAACGCCTCTTTTTACCAGAGATGCTGGCATGTCGTTGCATCGTTCTTTGTTAGATGCATCAAAACTATCTTTGCTTCTGGAAGCATTCCTGGAAGGCTTTAGCGATGTTCTGCTATCATGAATTCCTAAGGTTGAATCTCCTACAACAATCAAGCAGTTCCGACCTATTAGTTTGTGCAATGTCTCTTACGAAGTGGTCACTAAAATTATTGTAAACCGACTCAAGAAATTTCTTCCCAGCATGGTCGCACCTAATCAGAGCAGCTTTGTACCGGGGCGACAAATTGTTGATAATGTCAATATAATGAAAGAAGTGTTTCATTCTATGGGCCGAGCAAGAGGAAGAAAGGGTATTCTGGTTGTTAAGCTAGACTTAAAGAAAGCTTATGACAGACTTGAGTGGTCTTTCATACAAGAGACGCTTCTGGAGGCTGGGGTTCCGCAGCCTTTAGCTGACTTGATAATGATTGTGTGACATCTGGGTCAATAACGATGTTGTGGAATGGCGGGAAAACTGAAGCTTTTAAACCTTCGGGAGGCATTCGACAAGGGGATCCAATCTCTCCATACCTATTTGTGCTATGTGTGGAGCGATTAGGACATCGCATATCTCGAGCTGTTTCTGATGGTTCTTGGAGGCCTGTTCGTCTAGGTCCCCATGGACCTGGACTATCTCATATCTTCTTCGCGATGATTTAATTCTTATGGCGGAAGCTGATCTTGACCAGCTTATGAATATGAGAAAATGCAACTATGAGTTTTGTGCTGTATCAGGCCAGGGAGTTAGGTAATGAAATGTGCTCGAGAAATCTCTCTTGACCTGCTCGAGAAATGTGCCTGATGAAAAAGTCCAGTTCCTTAGTACTGCAAGTCAGATACCATGGGATTGCGACTTAGGTTGTTACCTAGGTGTGATCGTTATTCAAGGTAGACAAGGTCGAAGGCAGTTTCAAGAAGTGATTGACAAGTTCAACCAGAAACTTGTTGGGTGGCAAACTAAGCTATTATCATTACCGGGACCGGCAACTCAAATCTGTTTTAGCTAGCTCTGCACAGTATGTCATGCAGTCTTCATTGCTTCCAAAATCAATGTGCCAGGATATCGACAAAAAATACAGACTGGGGAGACACAGTTCAAAGACACAAGATTCATGCGATTAACTGGAGTACTATTTGCCTAGATAAACGGTTAGGAGGGTTGGGATCGCGAAAAGCTTAGGAGCAAAACCTTGCTGCAACGGTGAAGCTGGGCTGGAGACTCATAACTGAAAAGGATAAGTTGTGCTCATCTGTTCTCCGTCCTAAATATGGGATTCATGGAATGCAAGAGACAGAAGCAAAAACTAATTCTGCTTGCTTTAAGGGAATTTGTAAGGGTTGGAGCTTGATCAAGCACAAGGTGAAACACACAGTGGGTAATGGTTCCTCAACTCAATTTTGAAGGATTGCTGGATTTCTGACCGTCCTCTGATAGAATATGCAACTGATCTTGTTTCAATGCTGGAATTGGAGTCTTGGGTGTCTCATTACTGGGAGACAGGTCGAGGTTAGTTGTGGGAAAAATTTGAGCATCTCATACCACAAGAACATGTTCTTCGCATTGCTGCCGTTAGTATCTGGACTGATTCGAACATCCCTGATAGTCTGACTTGTGTTCACTCAACGGATGGTCGGATGAAAATTGGTTGGGCATACAAGGTCATCACAGCATTGGAATGTCCGGCCAATTCCCGCTTTTGATTTTCAACGCATATAGAAAACACCTGCCACACACCATACTCATTACTTCTTGTGGATGGCAGCTCATGGGCGAATCATGATGTTGTCAAGGCGTTGTCGCGTTGGTCTTGCCGAGTAGTAGCACTTGCCCTACTTGTAAGATGAGCTCGGAGGATCAAATACACAATCTTCGTGACTATCCGTCGCAAAACGATTATGGGTTAACTTGGTGCGTAGATCTGACCAAAAGCAATTCTTCTCCCTGGATTTTCTGGATTGGCTTCCGTATAATCTGGGAGAGGAGCGCATAGTAGGAGATGGTGTTGTATAGAGAACTCTTTTTGCTATCACTTGCTGGTGGTTGTGGAAATGACGCAATAGTTGCATTTTTTGTCCTGAGGATAGGATCCCGATACTTGAAACACAGTTCGTAACGGACTATGCTATGGAGATTCATAGAGCACTATCCCCTGCTGTAGGCATTTTGTCATAGACCACACATTATGCATATTGGTTGGAATCCGCCATCAGTAGGGTGGGTATCGCTTAATACTGATGGAGCATCAAAGAGCGATTCGCGATATGCCTCAGCTGGTGGTGCCCTTTGAGATTCTAATGGTGTTTGGATTGATGGTTTTGCTGCTTGGTTATGGTCTTGTGCGGCAATAGTTTCTGAGCTTCAAGCAGTCCTTACAGGATTGAACAGATGTTGGACTTTGGGTTATAGGCGTGTGGTTCTTCAAACAGATTCACTTAGCCACATCAATTTTGTTGCAGCAAAAGCCTCAACCAGCACATCCACAAATATCGATTACTTATGCGTCGTCGTTGTCAATCGCTAAACCGAGAATGGGAAGTTCACATCCGACATATTTACCACGAAGGTTAATCAAACTGCAGACTGGTTTGCTAATTACGGCCAACAACTTGAGTTAGGAGTGCATTTTTTGCTCCATCCTTCCGAGGGCATTTATTTCAATTTATTTGCGGATTTGGTTGGTGTATTTACACCCGACCTTTTTGTAATGTTCTTATCTAATTAGTTTCCGTTGGATAAGAATCCCCACAACATCAACCATCAACCATGCTGGACTCTCCTTTACAATGGAGACTCACCGTCTCCTCAATCTCCCCTCACCCTCTCCTGCACCTCTCCCCCTAAACCCTAACCCTAATCGCACCACTTCTCATCCCCATAAACCCTCGCCGACCAACCTCCGCCGCTGCTCCGCCACCAGTCGCCGTCCCTTCGGCGACTCCAACGCAGAGGGAGTCCGAACCGGGCGGTTCGAGTTTAGGGACGAGGAGCCGGTTCGGTTCGAGGGGAGTCGAGCCAGGCGGAAGTGGTGGTATGATGATGATGAGGATCAGGACGAGGAGGAGGAGGAGGAGGACGACGACGACGAAGAGGGGTTTGGGGTATGGGAGGAGGCTAGCGGCGGGCTGGATTGGATTTTCAAGGTATTCATCGAGTTTTTCTTGCTGGTGTATGATCGTGATTCATGTGAATAAATGAGTGTTTCCGTCTTTTTTTTTTTCTTTTTTTGTTAGTATGATTGGTTGATACATAGCGACTGCGCGAAAGCGAGTGTCTGTTGCATTTCAGATTAGTTTACATGATTAGCGAGACCATTAGTGCTGGCCCTGCTGCTCGAACACTGTGTGTGCAAATTGGTTTCCATGGATTGTGTGTTTGTTCTCCGATGAGTTGAATTTTGGGTTTTGGAAATGAAAGCTCTTGAAAAGAGGTTATGTGGTGATGAGAGGGACTTGGTACTCAAATTTTTCGTAGGGCATTTGGATTAGAGGGAATGAGATGTGTGGAAACGGTTCGGCAGGGTGATATGCTTAAAGCAGGAGAAGGATGTAAATGAAAAGCAACAAATGCATTACTCTACTTGCTACACGACCTCGAACACCATACATGCTAGAATTCCAGCTTCTGTCTGCTCTTTCTAGATTGTTAATGTCTTGTTCCTTGTTCTTCAATAGAGTTGTTGCCTGCACAAAGATGAAGAGACTTCAACGTTTGTAATTGCATGATCTGTTGTGTTCCAGTAAGTTGAAGGAATTTTAGTGCCTTGTTCCCCCATTGGCCTGAAAGCTTGCTATGGTTGTATTTTGATCCAATTCCCAGACTAAAAGTGAGGGAGGGAAGTTGCAATTTTTCCTTCAATATGACATGTAATCGTAAGCTGCTAGTATTCTGTCTGCTGTACATTTTGTTTTATTTGCTCGTGCCAGAAAGAATATGCTCTTAGGTTTGATACAGCATCATAAGGCTTTCGATGACTTGAGCACTGAAGTTCCCTTGTTTAGCAATCTCCCACTCGTAGTTTAGAGGTTATTTGTGTTGCAGTTTGATTTGTATTTGCTGAATGCAGCTACTCAGGGCCTTTGGGTGGATGCTCCCAGCTGTGATCATATCCTTGCTGGTGGGAACTCCCAACACATTGATCATGGCATTAGCTCTTCCGCTCGGCCAGTCCGCCATATCGCTGGTCTTGGACAAGCTCTGGGCAGTTTCTGGGTACCGCGAAAAAGGGTCCAGGTCAAGGGCCAAAAGAAATCCATTTGCGAGAGCCTCCAGTAGAACCCAGGCTAGAGAAAGGACACGAGAACGAGGTCCAGGGACTAGCCAGCAGCCAAGGAGCTACCAGTCCTGGACTTCGATGAATCATGGCACAGCTAAGCATGGTGGTAGAGGAAGGATGAATTTCAGAGGGTGGGACGAGTTAGATAAGAAAGGTGGCGAAAGTGGCGATGTCTTTCGTGAAAAGAAGGTCCAGGATGATACGAGGGATGAATACCTTCCGAGGCAGCAAACAAATGGTAAACTGAGCCGCAGGAGAAACAGAGAGAAACCGTTGTTCTTTAGGTTGCTGATTGCTGTGTTTCCCTTTCTGGGATCCTGGACTAGATTATTTCTGTAACGCGTCTTGCAGAGTATTTTTTTGGCCGTCTATAATGCGAATGTATATGATACGTTGATTACCTTATTGTACCACTTCATGTAGTTTGTGGCGATTTATGAACGAAGTGCTTACTATGTTGTTGTAGAAACTTATGTCTCGAGCGACTATGCACAGTTAACTCACCTCTTTTGAATCAGGATCCCTAAACTTAGGAGGCTTCTCAAAATTAAGTTTTTTTCAACATAAAATACACCTTTGTCTCACGAAAAATGAAACTGGTTGAATGTTTACACATGTGAAGGGAAATTTTGACTTGATTTTGTTGAAGCATTAAATGATGTTTTTGATAATTTTATCATAAAACATTAATTATATTTTATATTGGGTAGTTCAAAGTTAAAAAAAATTCATTATTACATCAATAATTAATAATATAATATTTCATCTGTCATACATATTTTGTAACATATACAGATTTTTTATTATTTTATATATATATATTAGTACAAATTTCGTTTTCATATCAAATCATATCTCATCGTTTTATAATATGTATTAGGTTGAAATATAAAATTTATACAAATTATTTATACTTCATGATAATTTTTATAAAAAATTATGTTTTATTATCATTAGCAAAATTTTAAATCCATACATATGAAAAATTAAGTCGTTATAAAATTAATAAGACAGCAAACATTAACGTAGTCAATCAAAAATAAAATAAAATAATTAACACGAGTATTTTTTTTTTTTGTCTATTTTCACAAATGCCCTAAGCGAAGCTTCTCCGGATTTATTCGACCTTTCTCCTCCCCCTTTTCCGCTTCGCTCCGCCGCCGCTGCCGCCAAATTTCCGATTGATACGGCTGCGCGAGCCACAGAGAAAACAGAGATGGTGATGGAGGAGATGAATCGTGAGTCAGCAATGGTGACGCCGGGCGAGATTCTCGGATAGTCGTCGGAGCTTCGGCCTGGAAGAGGCGCCTACGCCGTCACCGGCGGCAATGATGTCTACGCTTCCCTCACCGGCCGCCGGTCCATTTTACCTCCACCACCAGATTCGCCGGACCAGGTTTGAAATCGAAACGCTCGTCGATTAAGTTTCACGGCATCAGTTTCATTGAGTTTCGGATATCTGTTAGGTTTATGAGATTGTGTGCTTGTGGTTTTGTATGCAATGAAGTGTAGTCGATTTGGGATTGGAAGAGGTTTTGTGGGGGAGTGTTGGGAAGTTGTATTGGTTAGGGTTAGAGTGGATGTAGCTTTATTTCGGTGTCTTCAGATTTACAAGAAAGATTGTGGAGGGAAAAGACATGAAAGTAGATTAGTTTGTGTACCAAAGCGAGAAGCGGAGAGCTTCAACACAAGCTGAGGGTGATTTCTTGTGGGAATGCACACGTTGGTAGTCATGGATGTTTGCACTGTGATGGTTGAACACTAGCTGAGCAAAAGTGAACAAAATAGTCAAGCGTGATCGCTAGTGTGGTTGGCATTTGTTATCGCCAAGTGTAAGCGCCGGCGTGATGAGACATTGCTGGTCGTTGGATCTTTCATAATTAACCGCAGTGAAAGGAAGTCGAATCTGGATTGACTTAGCTATCGAGCCGCATCTTTCTTGTTCCTTTTTTTTCCATTATTTCGACCCTAATGTTGCAAAAGATATACAAATATGGGATTCATTAATGTGGTTTAGCTAAAATACAGCAGTTTACGGAAAGGCTTCTTTTAAAGATACCTTTACTCACTTCACTGTTTCCAACAAACAAAATCACTAACTTTTTTATCAAGGATTTTTCCCATAAGTTTGGATTTTTTTTCCCTATCCTTTCTTGATGAGAAACCGCTACTCACTAATTTGTTTATTTTAACATTGTCACTCTCTTTACCACTAGAGGCCAATTGTGGAGGTAACCGGTCACAAAGCACATGGCATAGTTCCTGAGCCAGGCTCAACCGACATTGCCCGTGTAAGTTTCATATCTTGCATTGTCTATGTAATGTTGCTTATGTTGTACCATTCTGTAAACTTAACTCTATTGTGATGCATACGGCAGGTTAAAAAGGTGATGGCCAAAATGGCTTCAGCTGACATCATGTGCGTTGGCGAGAATTCAGTTCGCGAGAAGTTTGCCGGCATTATTAGGTACTACATCTGTGTAAATGGTATTACTTGCTCGAGTGCCATTATTACTTGTAAATTGTATAAATGTTGCCCTCGTAAGTATTACTACTTTTCTAAGTTGATGCTGACTTTCTGCCTATATAATGCACTAATGAAACTCTTGGGCCTCATTACCTGAACAGACAACAGGATGTTAGAGCAACTGAGATTAACAAGGTGGACATGCACTCATCATTTCGACCGGGTGATATTGTCTGAGCATCAGTTGTATCCTATGTGTTGCATGAGTTGCTATTTTATTTGATTTTTGGTTGGTTACTTACTAAATGAAAACACTATCCCAATTTTCTTTTTTCACCCATGATTCGGCCATACACTGTTTATCTGCTTGTAACTGACAGTGGACTCAACTATGCGTTATCCTTAACTATACCCCTTTTTCTCTTGGCGATGCTAGAGCATACTATTTGTCCACGGAAAAGAATGAACTTGGAGTTGTATCAGCAGAGAGTGCTGCCGGTAGAATTTCATTTCCCGTGCCCCATTTTCTGCATTGTACATTGATCCTAGTATATCCGACTTCATCTTGGGGATCCTCATGCACACAAAACCTTCTGATTCTCAGTCATTCTTGTTGCTGATAACCTTCTGAAGCATGATTAGTAATGATGCTCATGTATCCGCAGGCGCCACTATGATTCCTATCAGTTGGACTGAGATGCAGTGCCCATCGAGCGGCCAAGTAGAGCAAAGGAAAGTAGCTAAAGTTTGAAGTTAATGACAGTTGCAGATCGCTTGGGCGATTATCTTATTCTACGCATAGAGTTAGATGGTGGGATGCTTTGCTCTTGATGCTGAGGGGATCGTAAATGGATCGGAGAGGTCCATTCATGTTTTGATGAGAACTGGTTGTCAACATATGACAGTGTTACAGTTACATGTCGAAGCGATCCTTTTCTTTCTAGTGGGATGAATGTTAAAAAGAAAAAGTAGGACGAGTTTGCAGTCCCTGTATTTTTGTTTCGATCAGTGACCTGTATCAGAATGGGTCAGCTATTGTATACAAATACAACCATGTTTTGGATAGAAGGCAACCAGAAATTATTTATTTCATTCTTATCACCATAACAGCCTTCTTGTATCGAATGATTATCCCTTCACAGCTTTCTATTTATAATGAAAAAGCACAGCAGCATGTACCATGAGCCTTTGTTTTATACAATATGAAGCTGCCATGGACAAAAACAGCGTTCTTGCATTATACAATCCAATCCTGTAATGAAAAAAAGGATTGCTACATGCCTGATAATTGAAAAATAACATAACGAAAACTACATTTTGATTAATCGACAGTAATCTGGGAACTCGTGAGAAGCCGACTTGCATAAATTTTTCGACACAAAGAAAAAGATGAAGCTACCAACGGAGCACAGGTAGAGCTTCTACATCAAGTGCTTCTTGAACCAATGCATATTACTTTCTTCGGTTGGATGCAGAACAAGTAGTTGATTCAAGAACAAGAATATTATAGCAGGAAAAGGATAGAACAAGTAGAACGCAAGTAACTATTATAGCAGTAGAAAGTAATCACACAAGAATATGATAGTCACCTTCAAAGCTGTCAAGCTATAACAGACTTCTATTTTGTCTCAAGTATGAAATCTCATCGTATCAAATAAATGGCAGAAAAGGAAAAAGAATAAACAATGATGTCGATAGCCATTATTCAATGTCTAAGCATCAATTCAATGTCTATAAACAGATAGCTAAAATGTGGAATAGACGGATTGTTTTGGTTGAGCAATCTTTATGTATCTGTACCAGCCCCAAAGTTTAAAGGCCTCACAAAAAAAATTGAAGTAAAGCATTTTAAGAAAAACTGTTAAGGTTTTGAACACCACTAATATCAGCTCTTAGCTTGTTTGATGGGAAGATCTTTCAACAGTAATCATCCAACAGGCATTATATAGTCGAGATAGCACAATTGGATACAGAATGAGGAGTTTAAAATCCCATTGCCCTCGACTCACTCAGGCCACAGCCAAATGTTTTCTTTTTTTCTTTAGTTTTGCCTAGGGTCTTGAGAGGAATTTAATAGCATTGTAGCGTAACCCCGACCCCAAAGGGACCAAAACCCATGATCAACACATTCTTGATATGAGTGTCTGACCAATAAACCAACATTATCCCTCGTTTTAATTGTAATATTCTAAATTGAGAAATTAAACTTAACTCTTTAATCTTATTATATTTTCACAAAAAACACCAACATTCTCAGAATCTCAATTCCTCGTCTCAATATCTATGAGTGGAAGGGGTCTCCTTGAGCTTGCCTTGTTCCTTTCTGCAGCACTTGTCTCGAACTCCTATCTTGCGTTGCAAAAGGTTGTGTATTTTGCATACTGAAAAGAATTTGCTACGATCAATATTAGGCATATGAATAATGAAAAACTATCCGGCAAAAGATCCACAGTCATGCTATAATACAGAACATTAGAAAAGGTGATCTCATGAAAAACCTTTAAAAATCTCATTCTCAGCATCAGAAGTCTCTAATTTCAAAAAATTGCTGATTCAACATATTACCAAATGCCCTTTTGGCGTGGCAGGACATTCGAAGTCTAACAAGAAACTTATTTGCACTTTTGACTAACACTTCAAGTTATGAGCTCAGACAAACAGACGTTACAGACCTCAAGCAACCGGTGTGGAAGAGCTGCCTCAGAAATGTTACCTTGGTAGGCGGCTAGAGAAAGTGACTGACGAGAGGGAAGAGAGAATCATCCTACTACAAAAGGAACTTGCAAGAACTAGTTGAATTCAGCACTACAAAATTTATGTGAATCACATGGCAAGGAGTAAAAATAGCATCATCACACAAGGCAGCTTACAATGGGTTTTGCCCTTTGTTCAACCCAGACTTGCTCCATTTCGAAGAGGAAATTTCCACCAACTATCTGAAGTAGGGAATTGAATTTCCCCTAGTTGTAGGTGGAAAACGTATATACTAGTAGCAGATGAACATTGCGAGATCTCGTCGATCACTTCTTTTCGGTTCCACTAAGCTTACGTGTCTGGATTTGTCTATGGTCTTTTGGGAAACGCTGCAAGAATATGAAAATTACACAAACGAAGCATGGCCATTATACCTTGTGGCTAACATAATAACGGTTTTCCTCTTAATTTTTATGTTTTTGATTGATAAGAAAGAAAAAAAATCGTACACACACACAAGAGCGCCAAAGAACATATATGGTTCACATCAAGGTTGATAGAGACTCAAACAACACTATTCATGATGCCATTAACATCACATTTATACCCTGGGATCAAGGGGCACAAAAATAATGAAACTCTACCCATCATCAAGCTCCCCAAAAAGGGAACTCAAAGAAAACAGCCAAACATCAGATCCCCTTAATACCCTGTTACTTATTTGAACATTAATACACTGATATATATGATCGAAAAACCTCCAAACAAATTTCACATTTATTAATCTAACCCACCATGAACTCCTACTTAATCCCTCAAAAATGCTTTCTTTTTTTCCTTTTTTTTTTTTTTTTTGGGGGGGGGGGGGGGGGGTTATCCATCAGCTCATCCACCAAACGCTGGGCATTGCTTTTTACAAGAACCAGGGGGAAAAAAACAAGCCAAATATGGTAAAGCAATTGCACCAATGCAAACACAAAATAGAGCCTTATATAAACTGAAGCTTCAGCACAGGGTTCACCCATTGTGCATCCCATGTCAAAAAAATCTTGAAGTGAACACACAGAAGAAAAACCTTTGGCATGCGAGGCACAATGGCTATAGAGCTAGCTTATGTGCTTGTTTTTGGCTTGGTATTGTCTTCGAGTGTGGCTGCCAAAGGCCAAACACGCCGAGCGTTATTTGTGTTTGGGGACTCACTGGTTGACAGCGGCAACAACAACTTCCTTGCTACCACGGCAAGGGCAGATTCTCCCCTATATGGTGTCGACTACCCATCACATAAGGCAACAGGCCGTTTCTCGAATGGCCACAACATTCCTGATATTCTCAGTTGAGTTTCTTATTTCACCCCTACATTTCCTTTGTTACAGTATTCTCTTTTTTTGCTTGAAAGCTGAAGTACTGAATTTTTACTATCTATTTTGTGATGTGAAATAGGTGAACAGATTGGGTAAGAGCCTACACTGCCGTACTTGAGCCCAGAGCTTACAGGCTCACGGCTCCTTGTTGGCGCTAACTTTGCTTCAGCCGGCATCGGAATCCTCAATGACACCGGCATTCAATTTGTGAGTCCATACATCTCTTTTACCAAACCCATACACATGTTCACTAATCTGCTAAATAAACTAATGAAAGAGTTCAAACATTACGAAGTATGGGACAGAGTTAGTATGAGAAATATGAGAGATGAAGAGCCATGCATAATTAAACTGACCTTTAATTCCTTCATCGTTTGCATGGTTCAAAGCCCCTCGGCCAGCAGCACACGATCCAGCATAATGGCACATTAATCAGGCAAAATTATTCCCATCAGGAGCATCTGACAGTAGCATTAGTGCAAGAGTCAACGTAGGTCGAGATTTACTATGTTGTTCCCAAATAATAATGCAGTATCACGGATAGTAGAGCTTTTCGGCTCATCAATGATGGTTTATGTTTCCAAAAATCTTCACTTTTCACTAAGAAGGCTAGATAAGAAAATCAAATTGAAAAAACATCGCAGACAAATTTCACATAGCCATACATGACGAGCATAGATTTTAAGAGAACACATGGGTCGTTTGGTCCGTTTCTTCTAGTGATATTCGGTTGTTTGGGTTTTTGCAGCTTAACATTATAAAGATCACCAATCAAATGGAGTACTTCGAGCAATATCAACAACAAGTGGCACAGCAGATAGGAGACGCAGCAACCCAGCGTCTGGTAAACCAAGCTCTGGTTCTAATCACCCTTGGAGACAATGACTTCGTCAACAACTACTACTTGGTTCCTTTCTCTGCCAGAGCTCGACAGTATGCGCTCCCCGACTATGTTCACTATCTGATCTCAGAATACCAAAAAATCCTCGAGGTCATTCCTACGCCTAACTAACATTACATCAAGTAGGGTATTGTTCTGTTTTCTCGAACATAAGCAAAGTGGTCACTGGAATTGAATGCTTGTACAAAAGCATGAATCCGTTGTTTCATCTCCAAGAAGTGACAAAAAAAATGACACTGGTCAAAGGACAGTTTGTATCAAACATGCCTCTTCGTTCATTCCAGTGGGGCAGAAACATCAATCACAGCAGAAGTTGGCATTTTTCAGATAAATCACATTGATAGTAATCACATCATATAGATAATTTTATTTTAGAATTTAGATCCCAAACATCATCACTCACCACAGTTTCTTAAACCAAGAACCTGTATGTTATCAGGAGGAAGTATACACTAGACTTATCTACGGGAAATGTACTCACTGATTTTCTCACTAATTAATCAACTGTAAAGCTCACATTCTCTATGATTGAATTTGAACCCAAAATGAGGATATCATGACTTATCGATAATTAGTGAGCCCCAACTAGTTCGGCTAATAGCTACAAAGTTGATTATCCATTGATTCTATATTTCAGAGGCTATATCAATTGGGAGCTCGCCGAGTCCTGGTGACAGGCTGTGGGCCACTGGGTTGTGTTCCGGCAGAGAGAGCAGAGAGAGGCAAGAACGGCGAGTGCGCTCAAGAACTACAGGATGCGGCATCACTGTTTAACCCCCATCTCCTAGAGATGATAAAGGTAGTCAACGGGGAGATTGGCTCAGACGTCTTTATCGCAGTCAATGCACACCAAATGCACAAGGATTTCATAACTAATCCCGAAGACTATGGTATGTTTCCCTCAACAAACTACTTAGAGAATATTTTTGTCTTTGCTTAACCAAATTCAATCACGGAATGCCGATAGTTGTCTAAGGAACCAACAAAAGGGTCATCTGGGCTCATTGGGGTCTTAGAAAGGATACAAGATATGAAGCAGAAATCGAGCAAGGGGACCGAATATAATGAAATGTCATCATATCAGAGTGTGACGAGGAACTATGAAGATATGGGGCTGACGGGTCAGTGCAGAATAAATTGTGTTTTTCAGAAATAGAGGTACTTGAATGCATGATAGTGCCGATCATTTTACTTTATGATAGTCTCACTCTGCATTATGTGAACATTATATCATAGCCTCGAGGGTAAACTCAAGCTTACAAATTATCTACATCAGTCATTGTAAGCAAAGTGTCGTCCAACATAGGAAACTGTTTAGGGCCCTTTTTCTAAGCTCATAAGCACCCCAGTTTAAAACTTACAAGCTTTATAAGCTGTAATATCTATAACAACTCTACGAATCTCGCTCAAGCCGGTCCAATATAATCACGGTCCTAACGAAACACTATAGAGGAAACAAGGGCAATCAAAATAATTTACTTCACCGTCTAACCGACATGAACAATTCGAAACGAGTGACATGCCATAGCACACCATTTTTTCTTATGAACACAGCACCATAATCAAAGAACTTATCCCTAGTCTCTCTTTGACATTTCATCGAACACCTAATCCTCCCCGAAATGCCCCACCCAAACCCCAACTCCAACTCACCCAGTCATCATCTCATCTGGATCTTCTTCTTCTTTTCCAGGATTCGTGACATCGAAGATCGCGTGCTGCGGGCAAGGCCCATTCAACGGGATAGGACTCTGCACAATGCTATCAAATCTCTGCCCGAATCGAGACCAGTACGCGTTCTGGGACGCGTTTCATCCCACAGAGAAAGCCAACAGGATCATCGTGGATCAGATGATGAAGGGTAGTGTCGAGTATATGTACCCCATGAATCTCAGTACCCTGTTGGCTTTGGATGCTGAGAAGTTTGAGCGGGAAAATTAGAGGGGTTTAATTGTGTTTTGTGTTTGGATTAGGAGGAGGTGAAGTGATTTGTGGGGTTAATGTTTGTGAGTTTGGTGTGACAGTTGGAGCGAGGCCCAAAAGTAAAAAAGGTCTGTGACACGATAATGAGGCCCATCAGAAAAGTGCATGAGAACAAAAGACATGTTTGTATGTGTGATTTGTATACACTCCTATCACGCTCGTTAATTAATAATTCTTTCCAACTCTTTTTTACTTGTGTGTGTGTTCGTTATCCCCTACCTTTACATATTTTTATAGGGTTTTAGAACATTAGACAAGCTATCCATATTAGAAATTTAAAAATTAGATATTTTTTTCTTTTATTTAAATTATAATATTTTATATTTAATAATTTTTCATAAAAAAAATTTCATATTTTATATCAGATCAACTCACTCATCGTCATTTTTTTTTCTTCTTTTCCTCACTCTTTTATCTTACACATTCACAATGATAAAATTTTTATTTTTTATTAATTCAACGCACATATTATCATGTCGGATTAAACCATTATAATTTAAATATATTGATTGATTGCTTTTACGGAGTAAATCTAAGATACGTAACCAAAACAAGTTGTAGTAGTATTGTTTAATCCCAGCCACAAGACACGCATAATTATGCAAAGTAATGTTTAATCCATTATGGATAGACATAAACATGTATTTTAACTTTGACTTAAAATTGACAAATGAATTCACAATATAACCATTAAAAAAACATACGAATTGAAACTTATCATTACTCAAGTTTAGTTATGTCATGAAAATATAGGCCTTCAAAATTAATTAATCCGTCACTTTATGGATAACACTTCCACCGTCCCAATATATATATAAAACAAATTTTTATTGGATTATTAATCTTT
>LIEC01010536.1:160050-185920 GCA_001925005.1 Drosera capensis | reverse complement strand
GGGGGGGGAACTCGAATGTCATTCTCATAGAATGATTTTTTATTTCACCATTAAAGACAACCATAAAATTGCAAATATCACCGCCAATCACTCTCCCCAACTCTAAATTACGACATAAAGTTGAAATTCACCAACTTCAAGTTTGCACAAACATGACTTAACACTTCATAGACCGCAGAACTAAAGACAACCATAATAGTAACCTCTCAAGTTCTCAACTAAAGTCAAAACCTTTTCCCCCGTTTCACCCAAGTAGGATCAATTATTTTCTCCTCCCAACATCCGATTCCGCCAGCGCGTTCCAATTTAGCACCGACCAAATCCCATAAAATTTCACAATAACAAACACGAAGAGAATTGAAAATACATAAAACGCCCAATCGGTGATAATATGAACACCACCCAGTAGATACCAATTATCACAAAAATCAACTCCAAAGTTTATTTTTTTACATGGTACTCACGAATAATATACTAACCGAATATCAAATAAACCGAATAGAAAAGGGGGAGAAAGTTAAGGTGCTCACTCGTAGCCATGGCTGCTCGATGAAGAAGCAAAAGAAACAACTCCAACAGCTGCGAATACAAGACTAATATGAAGGGATTGAAATGCGGTGGCGGAGAGGTGGTTGTTGGTTTGCAAAAGGGAAGAGAAGGCGGCCAGGCTAGGGTTTTGTTTTGAGTGGATACACGCTGATTCGCCTGAGGCCAGAACTTACTCGGGTATATATGGGGTTGAGCCGTGTTGGACTTTTTTTTACTCGTTACTTCTCCTGTTCTAAAGAATGACTCCATTCGTTACAAATTAATTAAAATTTTTTGATATCTAAATTATTCAAAAACGAATCAATCGTAATGTCATGAATTTTAGTGTTCACATGATTCTCTGTTTATATTACGAAACGGAGGAGTATCTACTAAGCAACAATAGGTGAGATTGTAATTTAGTTGGATATTTATAGATTTAATCTTTTTAATTAAATAACTTATCTAAATATTTTTTTAAAGATTTGATATTTTAGAATTAGTTTTTTTTATCAAGTGACTAAGTTATATAAATAATTTTTTAAGATCGGATATTTTTAGATTTTTTTACCAAACGAATCTAATGTCGTATTTTTTTAATCGAGTAATACTTTTGCAAACAATTTTTTTTTTTAAATCCCATCAAATTTATGTTTAACTCTCAATTTTTATAGACTCCATTCCATAAACTATTAATGATCAAATCCAATTATATTTATATCACGTATATTTGTACGGATGCACAAATTAATATTTTTTTATTTAGAAACTTTTTTATATAAAAAATTAATAAAACATTCTTATTTTATATAAATCAACTTATCCTATTATCGTTTCTTATTTTTTCTTATTGTCATTCCTTTCTTCTATACCTTCACGCAAAAAAAAAAAAAAAATCATTACGTTATAATTTAATATACATAAATTCTCATATCGTGTCAAAAGATTTCAATTAAATTGAAAAGAAGGAACTACCTTTTATATTATCAAATTCACGGAGTACTCTCAAAGGTATATTAGCGCAATCTCAAAATTTCATACTCTTAACGAAGGCAATTTCGGCATTTATTTTGAATTGTAATTAAAGCTTGTGTTTTTAATGAGATCCACTCAAATGTATGCCATCATGTCTTCCACTTCGCCTCCCCAGCCTCAGTTCCCTTTGCTTCTCTACTTGTTATGCTGACTCCTCTACCTACCATGTGCTGCGTTTCTTACTGATCAAAATCAGCCATCACCCTTCACCTTTTCTATCCCTGTTATGATTCTCGTGCGGGATGAATAGGTTATTTTTAAAAAATATTGTTGACTAAGTACATCGTTGTCTTAGCTAGTATTCACTGAGTCTATAGCAGACTTCTGGAATTATTCTGCAATTGAGACTTGAGTCTTTTAAACGTTTCTTTGTGTCCAAGTTATTCTAAAGTTCTAATGTAAGAAATGTAAAGTAGTAAATGACACATTGATTTATACTTATTCTGATAATCGTTGTCAAATGATCAATGAAGACTTACTCCAGTTTTCTTTGGTGATTGGTGTAGTCAAGCCAAGAGGTGAGTTCAATATCTTTTTATTTTAACTTATAAAAAAACCTCTTATAAGTTTGCAACTTACTAACGCAAGAACGTAGAACTTTGCATACAACTTAATGTTCTTGAAGCAGATTAGTGAACTCTTTCTTTCAAATCTTCAACACAACTCTAGAGAATGATTGCACAAACAACTTGAGAGTACTTTCAACTTGCAAATGAATCTCATAATCGTCGTCAACATTCTCAGAGTGGAGAGAGTCTCCTTTTATAAGGTTTAGAGGATTAAAACCTGTGACAGTACCATATGATGTTGACAGCTGTCTGTTTGTCCCCTGTTCTATGCTTTAGTGATGTTAACAGGTTCCCTCACAACAATCTTCAACGCCGTATGATATTTCAAACTTCAAATCTTCGATGTGATCATTTATCAGATCCCATTCCATTCACCAACGGGCTTTATTATACTTCCCAGTCTGCTACGTTTATGCCTCTGTTGTAAGCTAGCTCTGATACACTCAATCTGTTGTATTGTAACATGACCTTGATCATGAGACTTCGATAAGATCCTAATAAATTTGTGATCTTTAATTTGATGTCCACGTTCATTCCAATTACTTATCTAGAACTCTTTGAGGTAGACTACATCTACATGATCCATATTGACCCTCCAACCGTGGTCGTTTGCTGCTCTATTACGTGCTTTTTAAGTTACATCTAACTATCCTAGTTCTCAATCTAAGTAATTAATCATAAACATGTCATACTCTAAACTTTTGTTCGTCAATTTTTACACAATTGGAGATATTGTATATTTCTAACAATCTTGAGTGTGTGCTTGCTGGAGAGCTTGCAATTCAGAGACAATATTGGCTTGTGCTACTGTTGCTCGGTTGATCTCAACTCTAACTTTGTTTTCCAAGAGAGTGATGCGCTTTTCATTATTTTGAGTGTGCTGTTGGGGTTGGTTTTGAGTGGCCTTGGGTGTGTCCTGGAGGTTGCGAACTTGTGCAGTCTGGGCGTTCCTTAGAGAATGTCCATAATAAACCCTAAAGCTCTTCTAAAACTAATAGAGAATATCCTATATTAATAGGAAAACTAAAAATACATAAATGTAATTGATAATCTGGTGAATCCATGTAAAAATATCTTTTTGATGCTTTAACTTCAGGGACGTGACGTTTGAGGCATTATGGGCACGAACTAGGCTCATTTTTAGCTTCTTCTTTGAAGTGTCAAACTTCACGGCCATGACATCCCCCTTCCCGACCATGAGCAATGGATCTGTCTTCGCGAACTTCACGGTCGTGACCAATAGTGCGCTCCTCCAAAACAGCTTGGTTTTGCTTCAAACTTTGTTTTGATTGAGGATACACCTTCCTTAGCCCATATATAATAATAAAACCCTTAGAATGATCTCATTTTCATCCTCTAAAAGTCATCAAATAATCTTTTATGTCCCGCTTAACTTTACTCTTCATCGAAACATCACAATGTGCCATAGTCATGCTTTGCTCGTTTTTCATTCTGAACTTCTTCATAATCAATTGAACTCGTTCTTTGGTGCTCGAAATATCAAGGATGAAACATATAAGTTGCAGACAATCTACGCAAAGAACAAGAAGGTGGCTTGGGTTAGTGATTTAGTCGAGAATCAGATCAAAGCGAAGTGGGCCAGTGAAGCATGGTGGACAAATGCTCGATATACATGGAAGAATAGGAGCAAAGGTGTGACGAAGCACACAAGCAAATGACAAGTATTTGTATTTTTCTAGGTTTCTTCAATTTTTCCTAAAATTTGATTTTTACTGCATACTAACTTATGAAATTGGTGAAAAACAAAGAAAATGAAGAGGCCATCAACCCAGATTGACCTTCATATGTAGAGATCCATAAGAAGAAGGGCTCTATAACGGGCGAAGACGGGGTGGTGGAGCTATGTGATGAGAGTGTACATGATTAGCAGTATGTTTTAGTTATCGTCTAAAAGTTATTTAAATTGTCTAAATTCATAACTTTTCAAAAATCTGATTTAAACTATGGGATGATTAATTGTTTTTGATATACAAGAGATATATAGAGTGGGAAAGGGAGTTGATAGAGGAGTTTCTGGCTACACAGGAGCCGGCACGTAACTGACACAGGAGCAGGAGAGCCATATCAGGTCTCATGCGTATCTGGAAGCGGCTGGGTGCAAGAACAGGTGAGTATACGACATTGGATCAGCCATATCAAGTCTAAGGATGCTCTTTCCTCGAGTAGTAAATCATCTTCATTTTCTGCCATAGATGCTCGGGTTACGACATTGGAGGTTGAGCTTGCAAAGATAATGAAGATTGTCATGGACTTGATGCAACAAGTGTCCTCCCGATGATCCTCGGGATCCATCGTCACCTCCAGCCCCAAGGGAGCTGATCCATGGTTTCTAGTTGTCTATGTTTATTTGAGAAAACTAATTTGTTGTAGCATGAAACTTGTTGATACAATTTGTTATGACTTTGGATTTTGGGATGGATACGAAACGTATTAGATGTGTTTGGGACAATGGTAATTATAATTGGATGTGTTTTGGATGATTTGATTTAGCTTTGGATGCATTTCTTGTAGGGGTTCATGTAAAAAATATAGGCATAATTTGTATTAGAGGAAAATATCGAAAAACCATCAATTTTGGAACAAGGAAATGGCACTTAGCGACTAATTCAGTTGCTAACTTGTGACTAATCGATCGCTAACCATTGAATTCCAAAGATAAGGATCCGTGACTGAGTGGTCAACGACTGAATCGGTCACTAAGCGCCATTTCCCAGAAACAGGCATCAACGACCAAATTAGTCGTTGATTTGCGACCACTCAGCCACTAATTTATTCGCGACTGCAGTTTTGTTGGTCGCTGAGTATGAGACTAAAAGGTTGTGTAGTTGCTAATTGGCGACTAAAGTAGTCACTGAATCAACATATAATAGTTTTGCGGCCACTAGTTTTCATCGTAAATTGATCGCACAAGGTGTTAGTGACTGATTTGCGACCGAATTTGGCAGCCCAACTCACCTGATTTTTTTTGTCACTATTAATGACTAAACAAAGTGAGATGTCGGTTAGTGAATACTTTGTGCAAATTAAATCCATTTGTCGTGATATTGCACAGCTGGATCCCAAGGCTAAGATGGATGATGAGAGGATAAACCGAATCTTGACCCATGGCTTAGAGCCTAAGTACTTTGGATTTATGATGGCAATCCAAGGATGGGCTTCGCTACCGTCTTTTTTTGGAGTTGGAGAGTCTTTTGGTGAATCAAGAGACCCTTGTGAAGAAATTCAGAGGTGCTTTTTAAAATAAAGATGAAGTTCTTGCTCTCTATAGCAAAAGAGACAAAGGTCGAGGTTAAGTAGTCGAGAAAGAAGGGTAAAGACTTGTCGAAGAAGTCACCAATTGAAAATTCTGAACGAGGGGGAGAAAGCAACAACAGTGATGAAGAAGAAAAGCACCGCTTTCAATATAAGCTTAAGATCGGTCGTTGTTACTTTTATGGAAAAAGGGATACTGTGCTCGAAAGTGTCGTTACAGGAGGACAAAAGTTAATGTTGCAACAAAGCATTTGAAAAATGATCGTGTAGAAGAATGGGATTTTATAGCGACATAACCAAGGGAAAGAGTTTTCGTTAAGGGAAAGTGTTAGATTATCAACGAAACTCTAAGCCAATGATTTATTTATGTTATCACCTTTGTGTTATTGTTCTTAGTTGGGTTTGTTTCAAGTGGCGAACAAGGAGCTAGTTAGCTCTAGTAGTGTGCATTAAGGAGCTTGTTGTGAGTATTCAATAGGCCATAGAGCTAGTGAGATACAAGCTCTAGTTGTCTACATTAAGGGTATAAAATTGACTGTCCAGGTTATAACATTGGTGCTGAAGCTATTGTATATTCCGCTGTATAGATTCTTGTTTATGTTGATGGCGAAAAACTTCCAATATTGAATTCACCCCCTCCCCTCTTGAGTATTCTGAATCACAAGGACTATCAATGATGATGTTGTCTTAACAATTATTCATATCTTTGACCGTGACAATGAGCTGGTAACAATTCAAAGAGAGTGATTATATTTGGTCCCTTTGAGAGCCCTTGAGAGCAGGACCTCAGATGGAAGGGCAAATAATATGCCTACGCAGGCAAATGAGGTCGTAACGCTCATTCCAGGGAACCAGCTTTTGAATTCGAGAGACATAGTTATTGAATACAAAACACACAAGCTACAACAAATCCATGTATTGCATCAATGAACAAAACATAACATTCAATGAACCAACCAACATAAATTTCAAGGAAAAAGTGCACTAATAATTGGTTGGGCCTGAAATGATGCTCCGGGCCGAGATGATGCTGCTGGGCTTGTAAGTTGGGCTATTGGGCTTTTGGACCCAATGGAGTTTGGGGCCAATAGAGTTTGAGCCTAACTCACTTTTGTTGGGCTTTTAGCCCAATCAACTGCACAAACCCTAACTTTTCCCTTCCTTCTTCCTCCTTCTCCTTCACCCAATGTCGCCTCTCCTTCCTTCTCATTTCTTCCTCCTTCATGCGTAGCCCTGTCCGCCTCGCCTGCAGCCCAGCCGCCGTCGCCGTCCCAGCTGCCACTGTCTCACACAGCACTACCTTCCGCCTCATCCACATGCAGCCCAGCTCGCCTCACCCCAGCCCCGCCTCGAACGCCTCAGTCGCTGCCGAACCTCAGCCTCGCCTCGGTGGTCTGGTTGTTGGGTTTTATTTGGTGTTGATTTTAAGTTTTCCCCCTTTATATATAGCTAAATGTTCATGTCCGACTCTTTTTATATATGGAATTGAGCACACAATATCTCAGCAAGGATGTCATTAATTCTGACAATTCTAATCTCTGGAGCACACCTGTGGAAAACTGATCTTTTGGAAGCTTATGGCTGCGAATCTTGGGTCGTGATTGTATTGCTGACTGCGCCCATTGGTTGTCTTCAACAATTGTTGTTGGGTCTATAGTCATGGTTGGCTGCACCGATTTGCTGGACTGCATGTGCGTTGGTGGCTGAATGGCAGCGGTGGATGACAGCAAAGATGGTGCCACACTTTGGATGAATTGTTTTGGGCCTCCTTGTTGTGTTGGATTGGAACAAGTGGGCTGGGCTGTTGGGCTTTGTTGCTGAACCATTGTAGCATAGTTTTGTTTCAACAACTTGATCATGGGATGTAAAAAATAACCATGTTCAATATGTTTTTCATCATAAATGCTAAGTAAAAGATGGTTAAATTTACATAAAAATGATCCCGATCAATGTCTGACATTCTCTTCCATTGCCATTCTTTGGAGTATGGAGGTCACTTTAGATCAACCAAGACGGCCGCTAAGGTATTAGCTTTGGGTTTCTTTTGTTGCAAGCTGTGATCGATGCCAATGAATCGGGAATATTTCTTCTCGCAATGAGATGCCTTTGAATGTGATGTTGGAGGTGAAGCTATCTGATGTATGGGGGATTGACTTTATGGAGCCTTTTCTGATATCCTTCAAGAACCAATATATTCTCGTAGGGTTGGACTATGACTCCAAGTGGACCGGGGCGATAGCTACTCCCTCGGGAAATCATTAGTGATGGAGGGACGCACTTTTGCAATTCCCAATTTGATTCTCTCTTGGCAAAGTATAGGTTCCAACACAAGGTTGCCACACCATACCATCCTCAAACAACTGTCCAAGTTGAGATGTCCAACCATGAATTGAAGAAGATTCTTGAGAAGACTGTCAAAGCATCACGGATAGGTTGGTTGAAGAAATTGGATGATGCTCTTTGGGCCCATCTCACAGCTTTTAAAGCACTGATAGGGACTTCACCGTATGTAAGAAGCGAGCTTATTGGAGCATCGGGCTTATTGGACAATCAAATTCTTGAACTTTGATATGTAAGAAGCGGGTGCAAAGTGACTTCTTCAACTTAACGAGCTTGATGAGTTCCAACATGAAGCCTATGAGAATGTCAAGATCTACTAGGAGGGGGTAAATGCATGGCATTATAAGAAAATTCTCAACTGGGAGTTCTATCTTGGGAAAAAGGTTCTACTCTATAACTCTCAATTGTGACTCTTTCCGGGCAAGCTCAAATCCTGATGGTCGGGTCCTTTCATTGTCAAAGAGGTGCTTTCTTATGACACCATTGAACTTCAGAGCAAAGATTCTACCTTCAAAGTGAATGGACAACGCTTGAAAGCATATTTTGATGGAACCGTTAACAGTTCACCGTCAACGTTTGACTTAAAGGATCCTTGAGAATCTTGGCTTCGTCCAGCTAAGGACGTTAAACTGAGCGGGAGGCAATCCACGAGGGATTTGTTTTTCAATAAGTCATTTTAGACATAGTTAGTTAGTTATCACAATTATTATGTGTCTATGTTGTTTTATTTTGTAGGTGTCGAGTTGAATAAAGGAGCTCATAATGAGAGTCAAGAAGTACTTTGAGGCACAAGAACAGTAATTCATTGCGAGTCTTTAGGAAAAATGGTCATCAAATATGACATGTGCTTTGTTTCCCTTGATTTTGATCCTAGACGTAAAAAATAAAGAGTGTACAATGATTTCTGTAAAGAGCCCGGATGCAGTATTACCTCATGCTCGGGCACGAGCTTAATCACCAATTCGGTGTATTCAGTACATTTGACGAAGCACCAAGCACCCCGGCGTGGCCCCAATCTCGTAAATCACCTGCTTTAGTGATTTGCACAAAGTGTCCGGGTGCAATGACCTCTCACGACCGGGCATGGGTAAAAACCCCAGAATGCCCACTTTAGTGTTTAGAACTAAGCCCTCAGGCGCAACACAACTCCATGCTCAGGCGCGGGTTTGATTTCAGACCCTAAAAGCCATGACCTTGTTTTCCTTTTATTCACTTGCACACACACACTCCCATGCCCTAATTCTTTACCAATTCGCATGAATCTTTGTCTCCCAACCCTAAATCCTGACTTCAATAAGGTAACTATATCCCTCTCTTTGAATTAGGTCAATTTTTATGCATGATTGATTGAGTTGGATGGAATTTGTTTAGAATTAGGGTTTTGGGTTTGTTGTGATGTGGATTGTGTTGGTGACAGTGAAATTGCTAGTAATTGGATGATGGAGTGATGAATTACTTGTAAATTGGGGGTCGTTAAGGGTTTGGTTAGGGTATTGAGCATGATGTGGAAAACACGCACATGAGGTGTTCGAAGAAATGCCACTTTGGGACTCATGTCACGAAAACACGTTGTTAACCTAGCGATGCATTCCTATTACAAGTGACATCATGTATGAACCTTATTCGTATGATTTCATGTATAAATTCACTCGTTTGATGATTCCATGGCCTGTTACTAACTAAGTGTTTTTTAGATACTATGACCAGTGGACGCGATAAGGGGAAGGAAGTCGGGACATTGAGAAGCAAGCATGCTCATACGGACACCGGCTCTTGCCCTACCATTGAGCATCGCTATCTTCATGTCCCAGGAGGTAGCTGAGCAATCTTTGCTCGGGAATGCACCATGGAGCGGATCTTCGACTCTCCATACTTTGTGGTTGACAACGAAGTCAACCTAGTCACCGATCAAGTGCCCAAAGCTGTCACTCAAGATCTTTGCGGGAGCTTCTCCAACGTTCGGTGGACCTAAGATGCCCCCAGCCGCACACTTCCCATCCACATTGACTCCAGCTTCCTCTGGACGGACACCCGTATCGTCCAACACTTGGTCATCAACAACATACTCCCCTCCGGAAACCATTCGGAGGTCCACGACGAGAACCCACTTGATCTTCATTCTCCTCCATCGTGCAGGGCCAATCTCGACAGGGTGTTATACTCGTTTCTAAGGGACTATGTCTGTGGGTTCAATACAAAACGCACCCTACTTAAGGTGGCGTAACCGAGACTCATCATCGGTCTTTGTCTCCAACCCCAGTGCCCACCAACGCCGTGGGCATCGGTGTGAAGGGATTCAAGTTTGACAAGAGCTGGATCGAGACGATCCGACGCCAACCGAGGGGTTTCGTTGCAGGGGTCCGAGAGGAGGCGGCAGAAGCAACCGAGGTGAAGCACGAAGATGATGATGATGAGGACTAGGATGCACCCATACCACTCCAGATTGAGGGTCCACCGGACACGAGGACTCATATGGAGCGAATGGTGGAGGAGATGGAAAATCTTTGGGCTGAGATGCATGCAGCTAGGTGGACCAGACAGACCTTCGAACATTGATTGAGAGCGAGTTCCAGCATACTTGGGACTCACAAAAGATTCTCATGCACCAGTTCCATGTCTCTATTCTGGGTGAGCGGGATGCATTCTACGAGCTGTTACAGCATCCTCGTTTCCGTTGTGGTGGTCCAGGCATGCACCAAGGAGATGAGGGTCCATCGAGCTCGCATCATGACTAGCCATATTGAGGTTGTATCACTCCAACTCTTTCTCTTCTTGTCTTTCTATCGTATTAGGAGCATGGTCCTTAATAAGTTTAGGGGAGGGAGTTGGGGCTAGATTAGTGGAGTCATGTCTAGAGTTAGAGTCGCGTCTAGATTCACTTTTATTTTCATTTGATCCGTATATACTTGAGTTTTTAGTCTTCTTTTGATGTATCATGAATTTGATTTGGGATTTCATTGTGCTTTGAGTTAAGTTTGTTATCTTGGCTTTAAAAAGTTTGATGAGCTTTAGGGAGCTTGAGAATGTACTTAAATGCTTTAACAAAACGCCAAGGGGGTGTTGTCCTAGAACTTAGGATGACCAAGTTGATACTCCCATTGAACCTATGGTGGGATTCCATCCGACATCTCATTAGATCATGCCCTTATAGAGCACGATATTGAGGGGAGGGGTTTGAAACACAGATAAAGAGGCAACGATAGGACTAGACTCTTATAACAAATTGTGCTTGAAGTTACTAGGCACTTGGTTTATTGGTAATGCAGTGATATGTGTAATTGTTGATCATTGATATCCCATCTTTATTTTGCCATGAACCTAGTTGACCTTTTGTTCTATTACTATTATTCCCCTTTATTTTTCTCCCTTGCATCTTATATATGTGTTTTATTGTTTGATTAGGCATATATGCACTCGTCATTGGAGTTTCTCTTTGTTATTTATGCCTTGATGTACTCCACAAAAAGAGCCCTTTTTATTTTCTTTTTCTTTTTCTTTTATCTGTTTGCTTTCCTCTATCTAGAGAAAAACGGCCTAGATCGCATCGTCAGAGGCTACATAGTAGACAATCAATTCTTCCCCGACTTCAGGTTTTGTTAGCATGGACATCTCCCCGAGATAGTTCTTCATCTCGTCAAAGGCTATTTGGCAACTCGACATCCACTCTAGTTCTAAGACGGCTCCACTTGGCTCCTTGAAGAAGGGCAAGGTTCTTTCTGAGCTTCGGGAAATGAATCTCCCGAGTGCCGCCACGCAACTTGTCAACTTCTGAACCTCTTTCTTTGTGCATAGGGGATTCATATCCAGGATAACTTGAACTTTGGTAGGATTAGCCTTGATCACCCTACTAGTAATCATGTACCCCAGAAAGTTTCTCGACGTCACGCCAAAAGTGCATTTCACTGGGTTGAGCATCATGTTGTATTTCCAAAGAACCTCGAATGTTTTCTCGAGGTCGATGGTGTGATTTGCTGACTTTAGGGACTTGGTCAGCAAATCATCCACATAAGCCTCCATTGTTTCCCCTAACAGGGGTTTGAATGCATTATTCACTAACCTCTGGTATGTAACTCCCGCGTTCTTCAACCCAAATGACATGACCTTGTAGCAATAAGTTCCTCCTCCTGTGATGAAGGAGGTTTTAACCCAGCTCTCTGATACCATTTGGATCTAGTTATAGCCCTAGAACGCGTCCATGAAGGACAGGAGTTCTTACCCTGAGGTGTCATTAAGTAGTTGATTAATTCGGGACAGCGGATAACAGTCCTTTGGGTAAGCCCTATTCAAGTCGGTGAAGTTGACGCACATCCTATACTTTCCATTTGCCTTTTTCACCATGACTACATTCACTAATCAATCGGGGTACGAGACCTCCTTGATGAAGTCGGCCTTGAGTAGTTTGTCCACCTCTTCGACAATGGCTTTGTTCCTCTCAGACACAAAGCTTCTTATTTTTTGTTTGACGGGATAACAGTTGATGTACTTTCACGTCTAGGTTGATTCCTAGCATGTCCTCTGGTCCCTAAGAAAAGATATCCGAGTTGTTTTTAAGGAATCGGACCAGTTCTCCTCAAATCGATTCCTTGAACTCGGCTCCAATATGGATGGTATTCCCTCTCCACCACCCCCATCCTCCAAAGGGATGATTTCAATACCCTCAACAGGTTTAGGGCCCTCAATGCGATCTCGGGGGTCCAGGTGCAGGGGCAAGGCTTCCCGAGCCAACCCTACCTTCTACTTGAGAATGGCATCATAGTATCATCGTGACTCCTTCTGGCTTCCTTTCATACTGTCCTCATCGCTTTGGTTTGAAATTCAAAGTAAGGTAACACGGCACCAGGACCACCTTCAAGTCTACCAAGGTCAGCCTTCCAACGATCCTATATACCAAGGGGAGGTCTACCATCAGAAAGTCAATAGTTTGAGCTGGCATCCTATTGGTACATTCATCCTCAAGCATTATCATAAGGGAGATGTATCCCTTAGGGAACACTGAGTTACCTGTTAATCCGACCAAAGAAGTCTTGAAGTTGAGATCCTTATCTTCTAGCCTCATCTTCTTGTAAGTTGAATAGTACAAGACATCAACCGAGGAGTCAGTGTCTACTAGCATCATTTCCACATCATCTTGGTGAAATCTTACCTCGGGATCATCTCGGGGCCTTTTGAACCTGCACGCGAGGCTTTTGGATATGCTGAGTTCAGTAATGCCTATGATGTATGTCGATGGGGACGATATAAAACCTCTCGAGATCACTTTGATCCCAGGCCTTTGCTTCGGGCCATCAATCTTCTTATTGGGCGAGCGAGTCCTGTCCCGAGGTGTAACACCCCAATTTTTCATAACATATTAATAAATAATTAGTGGATAATTATTCACGTTAATTGTAGTGAAATTAAATTTTACTAAATTTTTCGGGTCCTTACATTCTTTCCTCCTTTAAAGATTTCGTCCTCGAAATCTGAGATAGAAAGGGTTTATAAATTACCTTTAAACAGATACGGATATTGTTTTCGTATTGTCTCCTTAACTTCCCATGTTGTCTCCGAGGTTAAATAATTTGCCCATAAAACCTTGACCAATGATATTGTCTTATTCTTTAATACCTTTTTCTCAGCGATCAAGGATTTCTTAAGGTTGCTCCTCATACGACATGTTCTCATCTATTATGTCAGGGTCAAACTGTATGATATGGCTTGGGTCGGGTATGTACTTGTGAAGCATAGAGACATGGAACACGTTGTGCACGGACGATAGGTTGGCGGGAAGTGTTAGATAGTAAGCTACCTCCCTAACTCGCTCTAGAACCTCAAAAGGTCATATGTATCATGGACTCAGTTTCCCTTTCTTTCCAAATCTCATTACATCTTTAGTAGGTGAGATCCTCAGGAACACATGATTCCGACCTCAAGGTCTAGAGGTCTTCGCATCACATCGGCATAGCTTTTCTGACGATCTTGTGCAGCCTTCATCCATTCCTGAATTTGTTTCACCTTCTAAGCCAACTCTTGTACCATCTCTGGTCTTAATTAAACCACATATAACACCTCAAATGGCGCCATACCGATGCTGGAATGGTAACTCTTGTTGTAGGTAAACTCGACCAAAGGCAGATGATAATCCCAAGAGCCTTTGAAATCAAGAACACATGCATACAACATATCTTCTAAGATCTGTATGGTCCTCTCCGTTTGGCCATTGGATGCAGGATGGAAGACGATACTGAAGTTCAGACATGTACGAGAGCCTCTTGCAATCCTTGCCAAAATCGAGATTGAAAACTCGTGTCTCTATCAGACACTATGGTGCTTGGAACTCCATGGAGCTTTAAGATAGTCTTCACATATTCCTTGGCCAATCAGTCAACACTCCATGTGCTTTTGATTGAAAGAAAGTATGCAGACTTCGTCAAACGATCCACTATTACCCAAATAGAGTTCTGATGCCCAACTGTGCTTGGATGTCTAACTATGAAGTCCATGGATATTGCATCCCACTTCTATGTTGGTATCTCAAGAGGTTGTAGTAATCCACCTGGTCTTTGATGTTCTACCTTTACCTGCTGACAGACCAAACACTTGCTGACAAACTCAGTAATCTCCTTTTTCATGTTGCTCCACCAGTAGTGGTATCGTAGATCGTGGTACATCTTGTTACCTCCAAGATGAACAGAGTATAGGCTTTGGTTTTCTTTCTCAAGAATTTTCATCTTCAACACTTCATTATTGGGTATACAGAAACAATTCTAAAGTCGTAGTGATCCATCCTTGTGAATCACAAATCTCGTTGTGGTACCCTTTCAAGCCTCTTCGCTCAGCTTCTGTAGTGCAGTATCATTCTCTTGAGCCTGCATTATCTCATCGTGAAGAGTAACTCTCAATAAGTGCAAGTTTCCCTCTGAATTTTGAACCTTCCTGCTTAGAGCATCAACCACCACATTTGTCTTTTCTGGATGATATAGTCTTTTTAGTAGCTCTAGCCATATCCGTTGTCTCATGTTGAGCTCTTTCTGAGTCAAGATGTACTTCAAGCTCTTATGATCAGTAAAGATCTTACAAGACACTCCGTATAGATAATGCCTCCAGATGGCATTATTGATGGAAAAAACCACCACAACTAACTTCAAATCATGCGTCTGGTAGTTAAGCTTATATGGCTTAAGTTGTCTCGAAGCATAAGATATTACTTCCCCGTATTGCACGAGTATACACCCAAGTCCTTGCTTAGATGCATCGCTATACATACAGTATCCTTCCTCACCAGAATATAGTGTAAGCATAGGAGCAGAAGTGAGACGAGTCTTGAGTTATTGGAAAGCCTTCTTACAGCTTTCAGACCAAATAAACTTCGTGTTCTTCCTCATAAGACTAGATAATGACATGGCTGTCTAAGAGAAATCCTCCACGATCCATCGATAGTAACCGGCTAACTCCAAAAAACTTCTTATCTCTGTCACAATAGTAGGTCTGGTCATTCCTTCACAGCTTCAATCTTCTTCAGATAGACCGTAACACTATATCCTGAGATCACGTGTCCTAAGAAGGCAACTTCTTTCAACGAGAATTCACACTTCTTGAGTTTACCATATAACTGGTTTTCTCTGAGGGTTCCCAAGGTGGTTCGAAGATATAGTTTATGATCTTGTGGAGTCGTGGAGTATACCAATATTCCGTCAATGAACACGACAACAACTTGGTCAAGATAAGGTTTAAAGACCCTATGCATCAAATCCATAAACACAGCAGGTGCATTAGTGAGTCCGAATGGCATAACAATGAACTCATAATCACCATTCTGAGTTCTAAAAGCTAATTTTAGAATATATGTGGATTTGATATGCAATTGATGATACCCAGAAGCGAAGGTCTATCTTGGAGTAGAACGTAACCCTTTGCAACTAGTCAAAAAGATCATCAATACGAGATAAAGGATACTAGTTTTTAATGGTGATTTTGTTCAACTCCAGGTAATCAATACACAGTCTCATACTCCTATCTTTCTTCACAATGAAAAGCATAGGAGCCCCTCATGGTGAGACACTAGGTCAGATATACTTCTTTTAAAGCAGATCCTTGAGCTGAGTCTTAAGCTCTTTCTGCTTTTCTAAATGATAGGATGCTTTGGAAATAGGTGTTATGCCCGGCTCTAGCTCAATAGAGAAGTCAACCTCTCTATTGGATGGCAATCCCGATATTTCCTCTGGAAAGACGTATGGAAACTCACGCACAACTAGGATTTCAGACAATCTCTTACCTTTCTCGGAAGGTACCTCTTTGTGACACAAGTATCCCTAACAACCCTTCCTTAGAAGCTTGCTTGTTGTCATTACGGATACTATTAACACCTCAGGTCTTGAACCTTTCCCGTAGTATACAAACTTTCCTTCTTACTATTATTCTAACCAGCTTCTTCTCACAATCTATGGTGGCCCCTTACTTTTCTAACCAACACATACCAAGAATGACATCAAAATCCCGAAGATCGAACACAACAAGATCTATAGGGAAATTTTCACCCCCTATCTCAATTGGGACATAAGACAAGAAATGTCTACACCCCTCAACTTCTCCGGTTGGCAACCCGATGTATATCACACTAGATATGAGTTCAGATTTGATGTCGTATTTTTTAAGAAAAGATGGCAATGAAATAATAGCTAGCACCAGTGTTAACAAGCATGAAAACTGGATGGGAGAAAAGTTGAAGATTATCAATCACCGCAGTTCCACTTTATTGTGTTTCCTATGGGTTCATGTTGAACACTCTTCTTGGTGGTGGTTTAAGTTGGTTCCCAGCTTGCCTTGGCGGTTATGCAACCGACTAACTTGTGGCTACTGGCCCCTGAACTGCGTCTCTTGGCAGGTTCCCTTGTGTACAAAACCTTTTCCTGTGACCTTGTCTACCACAGTTATAGTATGTCACAGGTACAATACAGTAATCCTTTGTAACATGTCCGAATCTGTCACAGTTATTGCAAGTGACACCACTAGTGGAACGATTCTGATTACTTACTCCACCTCTCTAAGATTGCCTCTGGTTGGACTATTAACCATACTGTGGATTGTATGATTATGTCCCTTGATTTCCTCTTCCTTTGTAACATGTCTGAATCTACCACAGTTATTACAAGTGACACCACTTGATATATGGGATGATGTATGCTATCATCGATCCTCTTAAGTACCCGAACCGCCGTCCTAATCTTATGGAGATGCACCTCAATATATACTCTAGATCTCTTGTAACGAACCATCCTAGAAATACGCTTTGGAGTGAATCTATGGATCCTAGTCTTAACCATCCTAAACTTAAAACAAACTTATCTTAATAACATGCCCAAAAATATGGAATAAGTCTCTAACTCCTGAAAACACAGAAAAAATAATAACCGTGAGCCATATGAGCTCAATAACGTGTTATAATTGTGTCCTTAACAAGACTTATTCAATTTCAACTTAACAAACTTTATTCAGCTTTATCAAAAGGGTCATCCGTAAAAAGGGATCAACCAAACTGGAGCTCAGAGTCTCCTGCAATGAGTTTTCCTCATACCAAAATAACCTCACAAGGTCGATGAACGAATGTCACCACCAAGTCACTGTACAACATATAGAACAAACACAACACTATTTGTGTTTTATACCACGGAGTTATCCCAATAATTATGAATTTACACTCCTTTCACTAACTCATCCTCTTTATACCAGCAATCAAGACGTTATACAATCACACACATCATCTTATTATGACACACAACAGTTGCAATCAGTATTTAATGCTAGTCACATTTAGTGACTGTGTTCAAAGATTCCAATACATATTCAATACAAAAAACAGCATTTTAACGACGAAAAGATTTTGCGATGGAAAATATCCTTCGCTAAAATTTTAAAATTTAAAACTACGACAGATCCGTCTCTAAATATGATTTCGAAAACAAAAATAAAATGAAATATTTGCGACAAAAAAGTCGACCCCAACAAGTATATCTTTAGCGATGGATCCGTAACAAACTGCTATAAAGTACCCTTTTGCTACGGATCCGTTTTAACTAGATGGGTTTACAACACTTAGAAAAATTATTTATTTTTATATTGTAATTTAGCGACGGATTTGTCGTAAATGTTTCCAAAATTAGGAAACTCCAAATTGTCAAATGAAAAATTTAAAAATTTGCAAAATTTTGAAGTTCAAAATTTTTTTGATATAGTATTTTGCTACGAATCCCTAGCAACAATCATATCATTCTGAAAAGATATGTCATTTTCACGACGGAATCTATTTCTATTTACTTTATTGAAAATTTTTATCGTATAATTTTTTTTCCATATGACGACGGTCAAAATATGACGACGGATCCATAACAACTTTATATTCAAGTTTGATTTAAAATATATAATTAAATGTTTTATAAGATTAAATTATGTTTTCGCTACATAATCGTAACAACATAGATGTTTGTGCGATTCATTTCGTAATAAATTACATGTCTCTGCAATGGATCAGAAAGAAAATAGATTATTTTAAAAGAAAGATGTCACGGCGGAATTTGTCGCACCTAAATTCACCAAATCCCCCGAATTTCCCCCAAATTTTTGTTCCAATTCCCCGATACCGCCGCACCACTCCTTACCTCTGGTCGCCGGACCGCCGCACCACTCCTCCACCGCACCACCGTCCCCTGTCAACAGCTGAGTGAGCCGACCACCGTGCGTCTCCCTCTTTGATTTAATCCGTTTGTTTTTTTTTTTCATTCGTTTGTACTCTCTTGCTCATTGTGATTGCTGAGCTTGATACGGATCTATTCAGTTAAGAGAATTAAGGTTTGAACTGTGAGAATTAGGAATCGTGTGATCTGTTGTTTGTTGATTATGTGATTATGTGAGATTTAGGTTGAGTTGTTGATTATTCGTGCTTGCCTGAAGTGAAATTTAGGTTCAAATTATGTGAGATCATTTGAGTTGTTGATTTGTGTAGAGTCCATTTTGAGGACCCGATTACGTGGTTTCCTGATCTGATTCATGATCTGTGGAGTTGAATTGATGGATGGGAGTAGTTTTTGAAATGTATCTGTTGCTTAAATTTCGAATTTGATGTTATTTGGTCTGCCATAGTTCTTTCTACGATAATAAGGTCCTGTTTGGTAAGCATATAAGTTTGTCTACCCTGCTTATTTTAAGCCCAAACGTCCAGTGTTATGTTTGGTGTTGTCCCATTTGGTTTCTTTTCAGTCAAAAAATCACAATCAGTAGTAAGCTCTCTCATTTAGCTTTTCATGAACGGAGGTTGTTCCCCTCCACTATTTGACTAACCCATTTGGATTATGTGTATTTTTTAGTAGTATATTTTTCTTTTCAATAAAGACAACCACAATCTAATTAGTTATTGTATTTGACATACTTGGAGATTTTATTTCATTTATCGAATAAATAAAAATTACTTTTAATCTCTTGATTTCATAATTAATTTAAAAATTTTAATATAATAACATATGATTAATGTCTTTATCACTCATTTGAGTGTTGAATTTTATCAAACAATAGTTTCGTTTTCCAAACATTGAGACCAATTTAAAGCCATTTTTACCTAACACCTTCGGCTGTTTCCTCCACAAAAACAAGAGTTGTTTGTTTGGCGATTAGTTTAACAAGTTCCCTGTGTTTCCAGTGTAGATGCATATTCTCGATAACTCCATCGGAGATACCACGCACCCCTGAACATAAATATTCTTTGTTTTTTATTTCAAAAACCCCTCAAGTTTACATTTTTGGTGAAAAATGAAAGATAACTAGCCATGGGATGGGTTTAACAATCTGATATGCAAAGAAGACAACTTTGGTACACTCTGCATCTTTATTCATAGTACAAAAGTTTTAAGACAATTTGTAGAAGTTTCATGCGTTGTGATTATTGGGATTCAATAAGTCTACTTGGTTTTTTGTATTAGGGTTTGTCTTATGTTGATGTTAGACTTGTTAGGATAATTAATCAGTTTTAGAGTAAATATATTAGGATAGCTTTTGTAATAATTAATCTCTTTATCTCATTATTTAACTAATATAAGGGAAGAAATATTTTTTTATCATAAGGGAGCATACATACATTATTTAACTAATATGATTCAAGTTTTATTTGTTTCAATGTAAAAATCTGATCGATATGTAGTTGTATCGATCTTGGATGTATTAAAGGTTGGATAGACCATATTTGCATCCCCGGTTTGTTGAAGGGATGGAAAAGTTTGTCAAGAATTCTCTTCAACATGACGAGGGTCATTTTTCCGGACACTTGAGATGTCATTGTACGAAGTATAAGAACAATAGATTCCAAAAAATAGATGATTTGAAATATCATCTTGTTACTAGGGGTTTCAGAAAATATTATTATATTTGGGTCTATCACGGCGAAACATGGGGGCAAAACCTCAAGTGGATGTTGTTGGACTGCCCAATACTTTTTAGGCTCAGAACAATTACGAGAACATGTTGTTTGATGCTTTTCCTCCAGAATATTATGAAGAGACCGAGGTTGCAAATGAATATGAATACGACGAGGGTCCCCTTCTGGAATCCAAGCATTATTTTGACATGTTGAATGTTTGTCAGTGTCCCTTGTACGATGGATGCAAAATGTCTCTGTTGGCTGTTGCTTTAAAACTTTTGACTCTGAAATGCAAATATAACCTTCCTTATGGAGCGGTGGATGGAATCTATAAGCTGTTGAAGGACTTGTGCCCTCTAGATAACATAATGAAAGACAGGATGTACGACATCAAGTCGCTGATGAAAGGGTTGCATAGTCCTGTGAATAAGATAGATTGTTGTCCAAACGGTTGTATGCTCTTCTGGAAAGACTCGGTAGGAGTTGAAAGATGCTCCACATGTAATGCGGATCGATACAAGGAGACGAGGAGATCTAAGAAGCTCTCAGGTGTGAGTGTGTTTCGTTATTTCCTGATAACCCCAAGGCTTCAGCGGTTGTATGCCAACAATTTAACTAGCGAGGCCATGTCTTGGCATGCTATTTCTCACCGATCTGACGACTTGATGGTGCATCCTTCTGATAGCGAGGCTTGGAAACACTTGGATCATACTTTTTCGTCCTTTGCGATGGAGTTACGGAATATACGTACGGGACTTTGCACCGTTTGGGAAGTCTAGAAAGGAGTATTTGTGCTTGCCTGTTATTCTCACCCCGTACAACCTTTCTCCCATTATGTGCATGAAGAGACCATATTTGCTTCTAAACATGATTATCCCAGGTCCAAGAGCCCGAAGGAAAATTTAGATGTTTATTTGTAGCCTCTGATAGAGGAGCTTCTAAGTTTGTGGGAAGTCGAAAAATAGGCAAGCGATGTGCATAAGCACCAAACCTTTCAAATGAGAGCCTGTTTGCTTTGGACCATTAGTGATTTTCTTGCATATGGGATGCTATCTGGATGGAGTACAGTTGGGCGTTTGGCTTGTCCTCATTGCATAGAGAGGACAAAGTCATTCCACCTCAAGAATGGGAGGAAACATTTGTGATTTGATTGTCGTCGATTTTTGTCATTGGATCATCCTTTAAGGAAGAACAAGAATGGATTTTTGAAGAATAAGACAGAGTTTGGCCCCCTGATTAGTATTCGTAGTGGAGATGAGGTGTTTGCTAGTGCTTTTCGGATTCCCCCCATATTGGACCGTTTGAAGTATGACTTGCGATCGGCTGTCGTTGGTTTTCATAGCCGTCATAATTGGAGTAAGAAGAGCATATTTTGGGATCTTTCGTATTGAAGCAAGCTTTTGATCCATCATCTTCTTTCGTTATTCGTGGTTTGATTGTCATTGTCGATTTTTGCCATTAGATCACCTTTTCAAGAAGAACAAGAAGTGGATTTTTGAAGAACAAGATAGAGTTTAGCCCCGTGATCAGTATTCGTAGTGGAGATGAGGTGTTTGCTAGTGTTTTTGGGATTCCCACCATATTGGAGCGTTTGAAGTATGACCTACCATCGGCTGCCATTGGTTTTCATAGCCGTCATAATTGGAGTAAGAAGAGCATATTTTGGGATCTTCCGTATTGGAGCAAGCTTCTGATCCGTCATAATCTTGATGTGATGCATATCAAGACGAACGTATTTGATAGCGTGTTCAACACGGTGATGGATTTTGCAGGGAAGACCAAAGATTATGTAAAATCAAGAAGAGACTTGGCATTCTACTGCAAAAGACGATTTTACATTAAGAGTGTTGGTCATAATGGTAAGCCACAGCTTTTGATGCTGAAAGCTCCTTTAGTTTTGCAGAAGATCCAACGAAAGATGTGTGCTTAGGTGAAGGGACTACAGTTTCTCGATGGTTATACTTCCAACCTTCGTCGTTGCATTCTAGTTTGAATGGCAGCTACGAGGCATAAAAAGCCATGATTGTCACTTGTTTATGCAATGTTTGATCCCTGTTGCCTTCAGGGAGTTATTGCCTCCGAATGTTTGGAAAGTTTTCACGGAGCTGAGTCAGTTTTTCAGGGACTTATGCTCCAGTTGTATCACTCGCGGTGACATGGAGCGGTTAGAGAGGTTCGTTCCTTGGTTTCTTTGCAAATTTGAGAGATTTTTGCTTTCAGGTTTCTTCAACTCCATTAAGCATCTCCTAATCCATCTACCATCGAAAGCAAAGATAGCTGGATCTGTTCACTACAGGTGGATGTATGTCTTTGAAAGATAATGCTTGATATTATGCATCATTAAACAGGAGGCATTGTTAACATTGAGGTTTGATAGGTTCTTATTTCATTTGAAGCAGAAGATTGGGAATAAAGTTCATGTGGAGGGTTTTATATGCGAAGCTTATGTTTTGGAGAAAGCAAGAAAGTTTGCAAAGTTGTATTTTCCAGAGAACGTGGATTCTAAGGCTACTGATCTTCTTCTTTGTGGTAGAAGAGATGGTTATAATGAGGATGCTTCTGACCTTTTGGATGTCTTTTGAAGAAACAGAGGATATGCTCCGAGTGAGAAAAAGAAGAAGAAAAATAAAAGGTTAAAAAAGAAGCTCATGCTTGATGAACGAGATATCGAGACAGCTTATAGTTACATCGTGAATAACTGTTAACTTGTTACACCGTTTGAGAGGTTATACGAGGAAGACATGGTGAGGAGAGATTGTGTTTGCACTACTGAGGCAGCGTGGACTGAAGGTCATCATATATGGCCGGTTTGGTTAAAAAACCATGTGAGTCCAAAATTATTAATATACATAAAGCTTAGACTTAAAAAATATCAAAATTTGACTTATTAATCCTCACAGGGGATATGGCTTGAAGGCGATGAGATCATAAAGGCAATTGCAGCCGGTTCAGCGATTTATGTGAAGAACTTCAAACAATATGTTGTGAATGACTTCCTTTTTGACACATATGATCGTGTAAGGGAAAGACGACGGTTAATTGGGGAGTGTGCGTTAAAGGGGACGACGATGTAGACTATTATGGCATCCTTGTTGACATTGTGGAACTTCAGTATATCACGCCAGGATTTAGGTGTTTGGAGATAGTTCTATTCGAGTGAATGGTTTGACTCTATCTCGGGGTTGAGTTTGCATCCTAGTTATGGGATTGTTGATATTGATCGAACGTCGCGATATAGAGCTCAATAGTCTTTTTGTACTCGCCACTCAAGCAATTCAAGCGTACTATGCTCCGTATTTGAGATGATATCGCGACGATCAAAATGGTGGACTTTGTTCGAAACGAAATCACGATCAACAATTGATGCTCCTGAAGTAGTGGAAAAAGATTGTCAAGAAGAGTTGAATGCCAGTCCATCCTTTCTTGAACCATTACAGGAGGTAGAATATGAGAATGATGATGATAATGATGGAGATGATGAGATGGAAGGAGCATAACACGAAGAAGAAGAAGATGAAGAAGAGAGGGGGGAGGAAGAAGAAGAAGAAGAAGAAACAAAAACAGAAGACATGGAGGAGGAAGATGAGGATGACAAGGAAGAGAAATGAAAGTTGTTATAATTATAACTTAAATTGGGTTAAGTAATTAATATAAATGAAATAATATTAATATAAATACAATGATTGGACCAATGAAATAAACTTTTAGTCTGATTTTTTATTCCACTAAGTACAGTTTCTTTTTGTAGATGTCTTCTGATGCATCCAAAGGTAGACGTGAAGGCTCCCATGAAGGGAGTAGTAGTGGTGGAGGTAGTGATCTGTTCTTCTTTTAGTCTGCTACTTGATTCCCCTTATTCGAATGTTTTTCCTTCACAGTGATTCAGGGTAAATCTGCTGATTGTATCACCAAAGCTTCTGAAACGATCCAATCGGTAATCAATGAGGTAGGTTTGCATCCTTTGGTTGAAATTTTTGTGCGAACTTACTTTTCTTAATATGGCTTCAGTTACTCCTACCGTGTAAAATTAACCCAGGGAGTTATGAACTCACATTTCTTGAGAGTTTTCCTGCAACTTAAATTTCTCCAAATTTTGACTTCGGGTTAAAACAAACAAATATCCATATAGAGACATTGCTGCAAGATTAGTGCCAATGTTTTGCCTTCTCTTGAAATGTATGTCTGCCAAGCTAGTATATAATTTCTGAAAGGAGAGATTTGTGTAAAGAGGCGCAGCACATATTTATCACCACACTTTTCAATTCTTAGGATTCTTATAATTTAAAATTATACTGTTGTTTTGTCGCTTGAGACTATTTTGGAGGCCCTTACCCTTTTTCTTTTCTTTCTGAAGGAAATGAGACCCTTACCCTTTTGTTTCTGCAGTCTGCCAAATATTTTATCGAGCCCTTGTTGACTTGTTTTGCAACTTTTGTCCAAGGATTAAGCTGAAGAGGCTCATATAGTTTCACATCCTTGCTCAGGAGAGTGACAATATGATACTGCTGGTGCCTCTCGAACATATGAACTGATCTTCTTAGCTAGATCAACTAGTAGCTACCTTAAAAACAAGAGAAACAACTTGAAGTAGCTAGAACCTCTTAAAAGCTTTAATAGAGTATCTGGAAAGGGTTTTTTCTTTTTCTGAATGAAATGAGTATAGGCATGTTATGAGTTAATGATATAGGCTTTGATGTGAGGAAGATACTGCACTCCATCTGTGGGTAGATATCATACTTCCGCATTTGATATGTATATGGTCATAGGTTGGTATATAATGAGCGTACTTCACTTTCTCCATCTTGTCCTCTAGAAGTTGATATCTGTTGAGCACTTGAATTTGCATAGCGTTGACCTTTCATGTTGTTGTTTGTTTGAGTTTTGAGTTTGTTCATGAGTTTGGGTTTTTTTCCCTTGCATTTGCTTATGACAAACCTGTTTCTTGCTACACATTTGTTCAACTCTTTTTTAATGGTTTGCAGGCAGTAAAAAACCCGAGTCTGGATTATTCTCATTTTATCTCTCTCCCATTGGCCATACACCCTGAACTAATTGACAAGCTTACTAGTTTTCAGAAATCCATACTGAAAGATGTTGGCTTTCAAGATAAATCTGCAGATGCAGTACCTCTAGTAAGCTATGGGCCTAAAGCTTCAAGATCGAATGCATCACCATCAAAACCTGGTAACCTTATCATTCTTCATGTCTTCTATTTGATTCAAAGGCTTGTTTCATGCTTTACGATGCAGTAGGTAAATATTATATGTTCTGAAAGCAGCTTAAGCATCTAGATGGTTGAGCAGGGTAATCATAGGTTGTGGTTGAGCAGGGTAATCATAGGTTGTGTATCGGAGCAGTCAATCCAAATCTACCCTATCCTGCTTCTTCTATCGTTGGTAAGTGATGACATCCGTCATCCACCAAACCAAAAATATGCTCATATCTCTTCTTTTGAAGCGGTTTGATTCGTTTCATTGTAGTCCTTATCAAAAAGAAAAGTTCAACAAACGTTTCTTTTTTCCCATGGTTAGTGAAGTTAAGTCCACTTGTACGCATCCTCATTTACTTTCTGCCTGCCTGCTTGCTTTGTGTGGAGACTGTCTGCCTATTACTTCTGCGACAGCTATCTTCTACTACTATTGTCTTCTATTGCTGCTGCTGCCTCTAATGTTGCTCTCTCTTGCTGCTGCCATCTCTTAGTACTCCTACATACTAAAGTAGCTTCAGCTGAACCGCCCCGCCG
>LIEC01010536.1:136953-160030 GCA_001925005.1 Drosera capensis | reverse complement strand
GGGGGGGGGGGGGGGGGGGGGGGGGGGGGGGGGTATGAAATATCTTGTTGGTGCTGGATACTATTACATGTTAGGATATTAAGTTAGATTAGATATTAGCATATGTATAGGTTTGGTGAATTTGTAAGTAGCCACACAAAACCTTGTGTGGCTTGACCGTTAAAACTTTGTGTGGCTTGACCGTTCGTTTTAAGTCAACGGTGAAAATTAAAAGCTCACCTTTTGCATTGAATAAAAAGAAAGAAACAAATTTTTCATCTCTATCATTGATTTTCACATCCAACTGTGAAAGCTCACCTTTTGCATTGAATAAAAAGAAAAATTTTCATCTCTATCATTGATTTTCACATCCAACTGTGTACTTGTTGGTGCTGGATACTATTACATGTTAGGATATTAAGTTGGATTAGATATTAGCATATGTATGTAAGGTTTGGTGAATTTGTAAGTAGCCACACAAAACCTTATGTGTGGCTTGACCGTTAGGTTTAAGTCAACGGTGAAAATTAAAAGCTCGCCTTTTGCATGCATTGAATAAAGAGAAAGAAACAAATTTTTCATCTCTATCATTGATTTTCACATCCAACTGTGTAGCCACAAATAAGGTTGTGTGTGGCTAGGCACAAATCCTTTTTTCTCATGTGTGAATATATATGATAATTTATATTTTTTTGTTAGTTCCCCCATCTCTTTCTTTACATGTAGACATAGCCATCAACTTGTGAGGGTTATGCTTTTGGGTTCCAATACTTATAATATTATGTTACAAGTGGTACGATTATCCAGGAAGGCACATGCTAGTGATATGAATAATGGTGCATAACTCTAGAAATCAGAAATTGTAGGCATAAGATGCACACAGTTGCGTTAAAACTTAGAACTATCTTATGAAATTCTGAAGACCACATAGGACTTCAAATTTTTATGAATTACTTTGTTTCATCACCAGTGTGGAGGCTCATCTAAATGAACGCTGTACATGGACTGAAAATCTATCAATTTTGATAGAAGAGTAATTCAATCTCTGGATAGTTGTTGTTTTCATCCTTGTCCTTCATGCCAGAGATATGGAATGCTTTGATTGAAACCCTTTAAAGCAAATACAGATATAAAGCATGATATTTTAGTGGGGCAATGACTTTGGAACTTGGAAGTGGTGCGTTGGCCATGACTGTTGCAGAGGAGACATCTGATTAGGAGATATCTGTTTACTTCACTCAAGTATCTTTTTTCATGTTATCTCGATTCATTTTTTTAGTTGATAGGATTTCAAGCTTTATTGAGTAACTGATAGTATAGAATCTTCAAATTGAGTTTTTCGTCATCTGATGTGAGGATGGTCATTTTCTCTAGTATGTTTAAACCATCGGTAAAAAATGGTATTGTTAATCATGTATCATTTTACTGGCAGGTTCTGGACCTTTGCGTATCGAGAGATCCATATTTATTAATCCAAAAACTTTCCACTTAACAGTATTAATGCTAAAGTTATGGAATGAAGAGTGTGTTCATTCAGCCATGGAGGTTTTCCAAGTAAGGGGATTATTATAGCTTCGGACTTTCTTCCCTATGATGTTTCTTAGTAAATATTGCTTTTCTCCAGAGCATTTCTTCTCAAGTAATTGAGGCCTTGGATGGTAGGCCAATCTTTGTAAGGCTTACGGGTCTGGTAAGAGTTCTCTCTCATTAGTTCTCTTAGATCTTGATAATTTTGTGATCTTATAGGTTGACACATTCTTTTCCTCGTTAAATGAAGCCATAGTCATGATATGGTTGTATCAATGTGTATTCTAAGAAATAACTCTTGGTTTTTGTTTTTGTTTTTTTTTGGTCACGAGATTGCTCATGCATTTAGTATCCATGCAGTTTACATAATTCAGTTCCTTTCGTAATTTTTTTTTAAAGTATGGTAGGCTGGTGGTGCCAATGAGTCTGACGCATACATTATAAGTTATATTCATGTACTGTAAACAATGATTTTTGTATCAATTAAAAAGCTATGATTTGTAGTTCATCAATTATCTTGTATAGTTGGATGTGGTTTCAGGAGTGTATGAAGGGATCGTTGAGAAATGCACAAGTACTTTATATTCCTATCGAAGAAATGGGCAACGAGGGTCGACTCATGCGTGCCTGCAGTATCCTCTTCTTGCTTTCACTTTCCCTTTTGAATATGAGTTCTAAGAAGAGATCGTAATTGAATTGACTTGTATCACGCTGTTTTCCCAACGTTACTCAAGAACTCCTTTGTGCTTCCTGACCAATCGTAGAGGTCATTACTGATGCATACATCAAAGCTGGTCTTGTTCTTGGGAAAGATGCTACGCGATCATTGAAGGTATAACCTCTTGTATTCACCTCTGTTCAAAGTTGTCTAGTTTGGGCAAGTTAAATATGCAGAATAATGCAGCTGTGCCCCAACAGCACATTGTATGATGTTGGAAATCGACTCTTGATATCTATTAACATGAGTGTATTCCTTGGTTCATCAATTTGCAGCTTCATGCTACAGTGATGAACTCAAGGCACCGTACAAGGTTCTCATCCTCTGCCCTGTCCCACATTTTCCTTCATATTTTGCTAGGTTCTTTTAATATGACATTAGTATACAATTGACCAACAAGAGAATACATCCTTGATAAAAAGTGAAAAACCATTTGGGCATCAAGTCTTTACCCATCAACTGGAAGTTGCCTTTTGTTTCTGCTAGTTTGAGGTTTCTGCCTCACAGTTTTTGGCCCTTGATATGTGGCTAATGCTAAAGTTGACTCGTCTATTCTTCAATTATTGTTCAGGACGAGGGGGCCGAAGAAAAATATACCGTTTGATGCAACTGGAATTTTCGAGCGATATGGATCCGAAGAGTGGGGAGATTACAATATCCGTGAGGTTCATCTATCGCAAAGGTTCGTGTTTGATCAGAGCGGTTATTATCATTGCTGCGCCTCGATGCTCTTCCCACAGGATAAGCAAATCAGCTAATGTTTTTCCGGCCCAAGTACCTCGTTGAAAGTAGCCGAGCATACTTTTGGAAGCAGTAGTGGCGAGATGACTCAGACTTCATCCCCTTTTCATTTTGTATATATGTCTGCTACGCTTTGTTGTCCCAATAGTCGATCCTACATTTTGTTTTTCTGTGATATGAAATTTCTGGCATGTTGTTTATTTGGGATTACCCTAGACTTAATTGAACAATGGGTTCTGACTCTGGAGGTCGTGGTTCTGCTACATGCCCGCACTTTGTTTACACGCTAGAAACCCGACTGTTCTTGGATCATTGCCGATTTGTAGTTTCCTATGGTAGCATAGAACATAATCCTGCATTTCCTTGTATATTCTTGGTCCGTGCATAATGTTGTTTGACAGATGAACTTTGCTCACTTTCGAGAATTTCATATTACATGAAGGCCGGTGAAGTTGATGCAGATTCTCAAAGGTGCTTTGCTTCTTTTATTGACAATTGGAACGAAAAAGCCAAACTGGATGCAAATTATCAATTAAGGACGGTCAGCGACAAGCTAGTGAAGTTGGAAGAATGGTTAGGGACCAAGGCAGGTAATATCGGTTCCGTGGCAATGACAAGCCGATGGGATTCAGGGTTGTTCCAAGTTTTTTTTCCCATTGTGCTTGTTAGAAGTTGGTAACAATGTGCAGGAATGAGCCAAATATCACACTTCCAGCTTCAAGTTGTGAATGTTATCTGACATAACATTTGTTCTTATATTGAATCCTGCATAGGCTGCAAGGTTCTATAATACACTCATGGGACTCCAACGTCGAGTTAAACTACATATTGTACTCTATCGAGCTCTCTTTGGTTATTTCTGGAGCAGCACCATCAGGAATGATATACCGTGGTCAACTGTGTATTGCGCCGTGGTGTCAAACCCTGGTCTCAAGACTTATATTTTTGTGAATCGGCTAAGAATTTGGATCACCAGCCTTGATGCTGGATGGAAGTGCAAACTAGGATACACCGGTAATCTCAGGCCAAGGAGATTCTGTAAAAATGTAAGAATCTACTTTATTCAGTAGAGAAATGGTGGAATACTAATGTCAATAATATTGTCAAGAAGAACTGAACAAATCCTAAACATATGAGAGTATTTATAACTATAAAATCCATCTCCTGAGAAATACCAAATACACCAAAATGGAAAAACAATTGGACCACATATTCAGAACTACTGAATAGCACATGTGGACATAAGATTTAACCATTAACCGATTCTGAAAAGCTTTTCTGAACACCTTTCTCCTCCATCCGCTCCTTAACCTCATGTGTATGGCGCTTTATTTTCTCCTGTAGTGCTACCACAGAAACCATTCTATCCATGAAAAGCAAAAGAAGGTCAGCTCGTGACACATGATTCCACATCCTAGCATTGAAATTTTAGACCGTGTTGAAAACATTCAAAGAAAGCAAAAAAGGAGGTTGTTGCACCTGTATCAGCAACCAGATAGCTGCTGCAGCAACATCTCCATCAGTTGTTTGCTTTTAAAAAAGGATTTTCAGATTTTTCTTAAAATTTGAGTTTTTTTTTTTTTTTTTTTTTGAAGATGCGTGGTCGTTGCAGCATTTGATTGGGTACTGCCGCAGCAGCCACACTAACCCTTTCTAGAAATTAATCCAAAGATATCATTTTCAAACGAAATAGTTACCTTCGAGACAAGATCTTTTAACGTTATCATCTCAAGTTCCTGCAGATGATAAAATTTCCCATTCATAAAAACTATTTCAAGAGTCACAGGCCACAAACTATATATGAAGAACCTATGCGGCTATGCGCTCACCTGTTTGTGGATTTCGTAAAAACCCTGTAGATGAAAAAAATTTCCCATGTCATACTATTTCAGGAATCACAGGCCGCGCACTATATATGAAGAACCTGTGTGCTCACCGGTGATGTTTGTGGTTTTTGTCAAGATCAGCCCCCAAGTTCTTCAAAAGAACGTCAGCAAAACCCCCGCCCGACCTACTCAATCCTAGAAGCAAATGCTCTGGTTCAATTTGATCATGTCATGCAACAAATTGTTGGGAATATGAGGTAGCGGACTCAATCCTCCACTTGTAAGAACCTGAAAAAAGCAACTCAACAAATATATTGCGGAAAAATAATGACACGAACACCAAGATTTTTAACGTGGAAAACCTTTCAAAATCAAGGTTAAAAACCACGGGTCGTCAAAACCAATGAATCGGCTTCACTATGATCAAATCAGAGTACAAAATATTTACAATCAAGTGCACAAAAACGTGCAAACGGCTCGCCAAAACAGCAAATAGAAAAACAAGAAAATAGACAACCTGAAAAAACTGAGCTGTTGTCGAGCCAATAACTCACAAGGAAGAGAAATAAAGGTTGTTATAATTATATCTTAAATTGGGTTAAGTAATTAATATAAATGAAATAATATTAATATCAATACAATGATTGGACCAATGAAATAAATTTTGAGTCTGACTTTTGGTTCCGCTAAGTACAGTTCCTTTTTGTAGATGTCTTCTGACGCATCCAGAGGTAGACGTAGAGACAGACGTGAAGGCTCCCGTGGAGGGAGGAGTAGTAGTCGAGGTAGTGATCCTAGTGGTGGTCGCTTAGTTGATGGGACCATAGAAATCACATCACGAGCCATACTTCCAATGGCAGATCAGTTTGATATCATGGTTGGTTTACACGGTGATGAGCAGCCAGCATAGCCATCCCCACGCATTTCTACGTCTACATAGCCTTCTCGCGGTGCTTCTCATGGATCTTGTACATCTCGTGCATCTATATCAGTAGATCCTGATTCTGACAGTACATCTAGATACACATTGGTATAATTTTCATTTAGATTCAAATTTTATCTAGACCAAAATTATATCATAGTTTTTTTCTATTGTTACTAACTTATTTTTTCGTATTATTGTTTATTTGTAGGTTTTATTACTGGGATGTGGTCTATGGGGCTATGTTATCCTTTTAGGCGTTCTATGAGGTGTTGTGGATGAACTTCGAGAAGGTTCGCCTTGCTGTACGAGATCGTATATTTGGATATTTTGCGGTATGTACGTTTCATTTATATTTTGTATTTTTTTGTTTTCATTTAATTTAGTTTATCTATATATTATATTTAATTTTTCATTTTATGATTTGCAGACTTTGTTTACTTGGCATCCTTGGATGTCCAAGTGCATGCAGCTTGGGAGAAGAAGTTGCAAGACCGCATGCGATATGACGTCTTCGAGGCACGGATGAAGATTATATAGCAGGAGCATGATTGATACGAGGCTGTTTCATGAATTATTGAGGATGTTGGCTATCAATTTATTGAGAGGTTTATCTCTGGCCCGAAGATTCAAGAGAGCTCCCACATCAATGCCGTGAACAGAAACAAAGGGAAGGCAAAGTACGCTCAAGGCAGCGCCTCCTCCATCGTTGTTACGAAGAAGATGGTAAAACTTTAAACTTTAGTTATTCATTTTGACCTCAATTATATTTTTCCAATATATATTAGTTTCAAAATTCAATTAACTTGAATTATTAATCTTTTTAGGAGATTAGTTTAAAGAGAAAAGCCACACAGTTTGAGGTTTGTGTGGAGACCGATAAACAGTCGGGTACTCCTACCATCGTGCATTGCATATTGGCTGGGTAATCACTGGCCGCCATTCCCGTGGTAAATGAGACAGCTACACAGTTCAGGTAGTTTTTTAAATTTGTATCAAATTTAATTATTCTAAAAATCTCATTTTTTTCATTATAAATGATTCCATTAAAAAAATATAGGATTTATTTTATGAGCGACTAAGTCATATCCCTGAGTCGCAAGTTGATGAGTCAATGGATCCGGATGCCTCCCAACAGTAGCTTGAAGTTGCTACGTCCCAGACCTATATCGAGGTTGTTGGCACGTCGAAGAGGAGGGAATATGGAATTGGCTCAACTATGAATCAATTTTATCCAAAGAGTTAGCTCTTTGCTATCTCTCGGACGCAGTGTTTGCACGTGGATCCGAAGTGTCGTTGGAAGAGCATCAGAGACTATAGCAAGAGGTCCTCACTCAAAGACAGCGGATGCAGAAGATGGAGGCGCAAATTACGTTTTTGATGAGGTACATGGGCCAGGTCGAGGCTGGGAACGATTAGTCACGATTTCCACCTCGTCCGGACGATGATTCATGCCCTTGGGAGCAACATCATCCTAGTTTAGTCAGCCATTGATTGCTTGTATTTGGACTTATGTACTTTTTGTTTTTATTCAGTGGTGGATTCTGGTTTGGAATACAAGAAGTTGTTATGTAATAAATAACTTCATGTCTTCGATTGGTTTTCTTAAGTTTTCAATTTATATTTTTTAAATAAACTAAAATAGCGACGGATTTTTGTTGCAAATACCAAATTTTTTTATTCATAAGAAAAAAAAATTTTAAAAAAGAAGAAAAAAATCATCTAACGACGGAATTCCATCGTAAATAGTAATAAAAAGTTAATAAATTTTGAAATTCTTTTTTTCTATAGAAAGTCCAGCCATCGTGAATAAGACTAAGTTATGACGAATATGTAGCAAAATAGTTGTTTTGCGACAAGTATTTCTGCTACGAAAGTATCTATCGAAAAATGTCTTTACGACTGAAAAAATCCGTCACAATCTTTAACAATTTTTTATAGTGATTGTTATACTCACGATATAATAATTTGCATGGCCACACATAATAAATCTAAACTTACCGTCTTTCATCGCTTTCCACACACGCTCAACTTTTGTTTTATGTGTCAACAAGTAACATCTCGAGTTCCTAAAACTATTAGGATTCACATATTAATATATTTCCTTGTGAATATTTGTTCGCGCTACAGAATTAAGCATATTTATTCGTATTTCGTGAAAACATGTCATATTAATATTTTGAGGTGATACTAAGTTTTGTACAAGCCTTTGATATTTATTTTGATTGTCTATGATGATAATTTTATATATTGAATATCATTAGAGGTATTTGTGAATATTTGAAATTGTCTTGGATATAAAAAAATATGATCCTTCCCAGTCTAGAAGGTTCTGAGACTGCATCCTTATCTCTGTGACGGACATCTCGATCTTTGAAACGAGCTTCCCGACCTCAGGAACAGGTAACATAGATTTTGTTCAAATTAACCTTTGGACGTATTTAAATATATAACTTCTTGCGTATAACTCCAAAAGTTATTCCATAAAATTTTAACTAGACTTTATATTCTTTTCAGTAAATTAAAGTTTCTATAATAAAACCTGACCAATAGCAGCTTAGTTTAAATTTATATTTTTTACAAGTTTAGACACTTTGATCTTACTTCACTAATTAACTAATAACTATTCACATACAACTTCAAATAATTATTTGAGAACTGTTATGAAAACTATACTTTCATATCTTTCCATTAATATAAGGCTTGTCTTCTAACTCTCACTGTGTAATTTCAGATCGAGCAACAAAGGTATCCTGTAACGAGTTTTTTACAAGGTGGCATATCCGCAATCCGTACATTCTTTTTATATCTTAAGATTCACAATTTCGAATATGATTTATTAACTTTAATAGAAACTAGACATGAGAGAATTAAACATATATTAATATTAAAATTTATCAAAAAGTTCAGAATTTTTCACGAAATTTTTAATAAAGTCGATTACCTTCTCTTATTAAAGGTGAAGGATCCTCGTCAAACTCGCCTTACCACCTAGCTTTTTTTCTTCTCCTCAAACTTCTCCTTCTTATCTTCTCTTGCTTAAATCTAATCTTGCATGGTAAGGAGTGTTTTATTTTGTATTTGTAAGTAATTTTTAAGAAGAAAAGAGCTTATATTTATAAAAAAATTAAATCAATTAAGATAGTTTACGTGGATAATTAATGTGTATTTAGTGAATGATTAGTAGATAATTAATTTAATTCAGGTGAAGTAGAAATTTGCATAAAAAAATAAGTGTTAAAATTAGGTTTAGGTCATTTTCGTATAAATATAATATTTTTGTATTAAAACCTTATTTCCCTGTATTTGAGTATTAATGTTGTATTTCATCTATATTTTGTATTCTTTTCCTATTATATCGTCAAACAAACCTTTAACCCCACAATATAAGTTATAACGTACGATAATTTACGATTCACATTAATTATCGTGAAACTAAATTTTACGGAATTTTTCGGACCTTTACACGAGGTCTTTGTGGCGACCTTCCCTGAGCTTCAGGTTTGTCCGCCACAAACCTTTTCAAGGCTCCCTTTCGTATTAGTTCTTCTATGGCATCCCTAAGATGAAGACACTCCTTAATATCATGACCATGATCTTTGTGATAGAGACAGTATCACAATGTGTCTCGGTTGTTTTTTCGAAAGCGTTGCTTCTCGGTATCCTTCTGGAGTAGGTTATCTTCTCAAGTTGCGTTGAGCATCTTAACTCGGGAAGTGTTGAGAGGGGTATGGAAGGAGTTGGTCGGACCTTTCTTTGCCTTGCCTTCCTTCCTTTTGCTCTGTTGTCTTGGTTGCTCCCTTTCCACAAGTTGGGAATGCACATTTCACGATCTCGTGAGCTTGCCTCCCCCACAGTAAGTCCTTGAAATCGATCCTGGACCATCATCTCTTCTTCCGCGGACACGTGTTGACTTATTTTAGCCAACAAAGTGGTGTATGTCCGGGGACACTCCAAGCTCAGGCCATCAGCCAGGTTTTTGTTCTCCAGCCCTCTTCTAAGTGCTCGCAGATGTCGAAATCTTCAGCATTCTCTATGTGGACTACCTTACCATTGAACCATTGGACATAGCTCCTCAAGCTTTTCGTCCGGCCTTTCCTTCACCTCATAGAGGTGTTCCGCTGCTGTTTATGAATTTGGCGGTGAATGCTTAAGTCAATCTCTTGTCAAGAAATGGAGATTAATACATTACCCCTCTTTATTTTAAAAATACATACTTAATCCCCTAAACTTTGAAAAAATCTTGATTTTTGACATATAACCCCCCTGAAAGTATATATATATATATATGTGTGTGTAGAAAACCCCCCTCGCAGGAGAACATTTGTCTATTTTTAAAGTTGAGGGGATAAAATACAAAAGGTCGAAATTCAGAGAGGTTAAATGTATCTTTTCTTTTAAAAATTATTTTTTGAGATTTCCGAATTTTAAATATTTTCTTTTAAAAAATAGTTGTGGATTTGGAGCTTGCAACAATTTCTTGGGGTTTGTTTGCAACACCACACACTAACCCATCATCAATATATATTTTAATAAAATAAAATATTTCAACAATAATATAAAATAAATAAAATAATATCAAAACAGTTGAATTAACCATTCGATCGGTTGAACCAATAACCCATGGGCCCAAGGCCTTAGCCGGGTTGACGTTCGATCTGATTCTGATGACTATGAAAGCAACTCAAGCAATGAAGGTCCTTATGTCGAAAAATGCTTAAAAACTTTCCTAGCTATTTCAGGATTGGTACACTTAGGAATTCATGAATTCCTAATTGTATATAAATGAGTGCTTGAATCTTCAATCACAGTACATTGTGCCACACCCCAGGGATATGACTGACACATTGATCACATGATATAAACATAGGCTTGAGATTGCCTGCTATGCTGTCACAAGACAACACAAAATCTAACGATGGGAAATAATGGATGCATAGACAACACATATGCTGTAACAAATGAACAGCAAGCGATCCTAATCCATAAACATAAGTCTCTAAAATCTCATCCAGCTATACAGAGTGAAAGAGATAAAAATTGCTAACCCTTGGCACTTGTTTTCAAGCTGAACTCCATCCAGCAATGTGTGATTAGAGTGCCACGATCTGTGAATATTCCCATATATGTAGCACGATTTTGGAAAATATTTTGAATTTACAATTGTAGAATGTTGGCAATGCAATGGAAGAAGAAGAAGCAACTATCATTTTTACTTCGGGGACTTTTGTTTCATGTAAACCAGTACTACCATGCCTATAGAAAGAATGAAAAGTCCTACCTCGGTTCATGAAGATTCATCCATCAACTTAATCAATTGACCATGCCAACATACTCTCCGAGGAAATCCAAAAATAGGTACGGAGTCAAGCCAACAAAACCTCTGTTTCAACAGCCGTTAAGCCGAATAGTCGATATTGAAAACAGTAAAACAACTCTGAAATTTTCTTACAGCACTCGACAATTTCATATCCATCTGCAACTTCTATAGGTTTAGAAAAAGATGGAGAACAAGAAGAATCCGTGAAGTACTGTTCAAGTAGGATAAGATCCTCTCTAATTTCATACAAACGGTACAAGAGCTTTTCTACTAGCAAGTACCAATGGTGCAACGAGAACAAGAAATAGCTGAAATTGCTTGGAGATTTGGTTCACTACAGCGCCATTCTGAAATGGCAAGACAAATCACCAAAGTTGAGCGTACTACTCCAAATGTCACAACGGAAGGTGACTAATGATGAGGTGCGTGACGAACTTTAAATAAAAAATAAAAATCTAATGTTTCAAACTCTATGTGCATCTGGCATGTCTGCAGCCAGTTTATGATCTGCATAAAGTATAATCACATCAAGGTCGTCGAAACTACTAAGAACCCAGTGTCATCGTTCAACCACGATCCAAAAGCAGTTATAACAGAATCAATTTCCATCTGTTGTCACTTGTCACGATCCAAAATCCAAGAACCCAGGATGATATGTCTTAAAATAGAATAGGTTACGGAGTGAGGATAGAAGATTCTCAAACTTACAGCAAATAAGAGGTGTGGACACACCTATGGATGTTGAGTAAGAACTGCACCATAAACAAAAGAACAACAGATCAGACATACAAAACACACCACGAATTGAAGAGCCAAGAACAAAAATTCTGTTTTGTGCTCAATATAGAAGGAAAGGTTGACAGCTAACGGAGGACTTAAGACTACAACTACAGGTAAATTCCAATGTTCATTGAAAAGAAACATGCATACAATATACAGGAACCAAATGATGGTCAGCCATAGAAAAGAACAAAAGAAGACTCCAGCATGTGTAGCCAGAATGAGCAACACAAAGGCATATATGATACGTCTCAAAAGAATCATCAAGAGTTAAACAATGCTGTGATAAAAACAACATTGCAATGAGATAGATGTATCTTCCAATTTTAGCAATCCAGCTCCATGCGCAAAAGGGCATACAGTGAGCAATAAGGATAGTCCCTCGGAAGTCTTTATCCGTTGAATGAATCAAAAGCCTCTTTCTTTAAATAGCAAATACCACTAGCCAAAATGTCTATGAACAGATTGCCCAAGACATCATGCCGAAACAGCAACAACCACATTACACCATTGTGAAGCATAGCTCCTACTTCAATCTCAATTCAAATCAGTTAACAATGTTCACGGGAGGCAGAACTTGGCATGTGCCGAAACATATAATCCTTATCCACATGGAAATTCTAAAGGAGCTCTCAAAGTGCAGAAATGATGATGAAATGCACAAGGGCATAGAGTTCAACTTTAGTCAAAGCAGGTTGTAGATTTTATCACATCACTACTCGATTGGAACTTCGAAAAAAGGAGGCTTCATGTGGTGAATACCATAAAATGTTCAGGGATCTTTGACCGTGGAGAAGAAAAATCATATGGCTGAATGGCTGCTGGGATTAAGGCTCAAATACATCATAACATGCAAAAGCCTCTTCCAAGACTATGTATCCACAATGACAAAGGAAGCTTTAACCAACATAACCACAGAGAAAGCACCATGGAGAGTTACTATATCGCTCCACATAAAATACAATATCAAACAAAGATAACACAACAACAAATAGCATGTAAGAAAGACAGGTCAAGGATCATAAAAAAAGGTGGATTGATATATGGCACTTAGAGGAAAAACAATTAATCACCAGAGAAAAAATTTGGACTATCACACTCGTGCAACCAATTGCCTTTAAGCTGGTGGGGTTCCTTCATTATTCATACCCCACTGTTCTTCAGCTTCCTTTCCATTAACTAGCACACCGCTATCACTAGAATCAGCATCAACAACAGCCTCTTCTTGACTCTCATCCCCTTCATTATGCTCCGCATCATCTTCAGCAACCTACAAACCAAATTAGAATTGATTAAAAAAGTGTCAGATAAGTTAATCATTGAGAAAAGGTGCACAGAATGACCACGTGAAACTACTTCAAACTTAGATAAGTCCAGCTCTTTGTATTGTATACCTTCATTTGTTCTGCTTTTCCCCGCGAGAGAAGATTTTAGAGGTCATTATTGTAGAATATAGTTTATTTTAGTGTATTATGTTGTATATATACCACTCTTGGTTATCAATGAATGATTCACTTCTCCAAAATCTCTCAACATGGTATCAGAGCCAAAATACTCTCCTTCTCCAAAACCCTAATTTTCCTCTCCTCCACACCACACAGCCACCACCTTCCTCCTTTCTTCTTCCTCCTCCCTTCTTCCAACCGGGCGTCTTCACTTCTCCAGCCGTCTGCAGCAGCTGCACCTCGCCTCCCAGCCAGCCAAAGCAGCTGGACCTCGCTTCCCAGCTAGCCGCAGCCGCGCCCTCCTCTCCGTCGCGTCTTCATGTTGGATCTAGCGTTTCGTGGTGGCTCAATGCTGCTATATTAGATCTGGACTTCGTCGCAGCTCTTTTTCATGCTTCTTTTGCTGAAATCGGAGGATTTGCGAAGAAGATGAATAGGGCCAAACAGTACCGTTGACCAAACAGTATCGTTGCCAAACAGTATTTCCGGTTCAAAAAAAACTGTTTCTCGATCATGACTTCCACCAATGATCTCTCCTCCCAAGAGCTTCATTCTCTTCGCGAACTTTTATCTAGACAGATGTCATCCCCGAACTCGACCTCGCTCTTCACTTACAGTGGTGAACTTTCCTCTCATGAGATTGAGTCTGTTCGAGGACTTCTGTCTCGATCAGTCCATATCTCTAGATCATCCTCATGGGTTCTCGATTCGGATGCAACAGATCACATCACTCAGTCCACAATTCCCACTATGTTTGAGACGACACATCAATTCATCACAGTTGCTGATGGGAATACCGCTCCTGTGTTGGGTTCAGAGCCTCTCTCTCTCACTCCCACTCTTACTCTTCCATCTGTTCTTTCAGTACCTTCTTTAAGATATAATTTATTATCTGTGAGTCGCCTTACAAAAGAACACAACTGTTCCATCACATTTGCTCCTTCTTCTTTTGTGATACAGGATCTTCGGACTCAGGTTGTCATTGGTGAAGGTCGTGAAGATCAAGGACTTTATCATTTCAATGCATCATCCGCTGCTCTTTCCACGGTTTCAAGTATTGATTGGCATCGACGACTTGGCCACGCACCTTTGCCTGTACGGAGTACAGGCAAAGGTGCATTCATGGTTATTCCTTTATAGATGATTTTTCTCGTATGACATGGTTATTCCTGTTACACGATAGATCTGAGGTTGTCTCTGTGTTTCGTACATTCATTTCTGAAGTTCATAATCAATTCTCTACTACTATTAAGGTCATACGCACTGATAATGTACGAGAATATATGGGTACACAGTTTCAGGATATTTGTTCTCAACAAGACATCATTCATCAGACCTCTTGCGCTTACACTCCCCAACAAAATGGAGTTGCTGAGCGTAAGAATCGTCATCTCTTAGAGGTCGCTAGAACCTTATTATTTCAGATGGATGTTCCTCGTATATACTGAAACTTTGCTTTGCTTGCTGCATGCCATCTTATCAATAGAATGCCCTCTGTTATCCTAAGAAATAAATCCCCATTCTTTCTTCTATATCATGACAAGTCTCCGTTCAGTGTCACCCCGAGGGTATTTGGATGCACGTGTTTCGTTCACTGTCTTGGTCCTACTCAAGATAAGTTAGCCCCTCGTGCATCTCGATATTTTTTCGCTGGGTATTCTCGCACACAAAAGGGGTATGTCACTTTTCTTGAACAAGTTCCCTATTTTACTTCTTCGGGATATTCTTCTCCTTCTTCAAATCCACTTCCTCAACCTATTATTGGCGAGGTAGACCCACCATCGATATCAGCTCCTACTCCATCTCCTACTCCAGCTTCTGTTCCTGCTCCTGTATCTGCTCCTGTTCCACTTCGGACCTATACTCGACGGGTGAAGCAGACAATTGATAAAGTCATTCCTGCAGCTTCTCACGCTTCACCAATGGCGCCTGCTCCGGATGATCTACACATTGCCCTTCGTAAGCACCCTCATACTTGTACTTTACATCCCATTGCTAATTTTGTATCGTATCATCGTCTTACCCCTTCTTTTCGAAAGTTTGCATATGCTTTGTCCTCTATTTCTGTTCTACTTCAGTGAGAGAGGCACTTGCACATCCAGGGTGGAAAGCTGCTATGAATGAAGAGATGCAGGCTCTATGGGAAAATGCCACATGGGATGTTGTTCCCATTCCTCTAGGACAGTCTTCTGTTAGTTGCCGTTGGATCTACACGGTAAAACACAATCCCGATGGATCAGTTGAAAGATTAAAGGCTCGCCTTGTGGCGAGAGGATTTACCCAACAGTATGGTATTGATTATGAAGAGGCATTCTCTCCAGTTGCCAAACTCAATACTGTTCGCGTGCTGATCTCACTTGCTGTGCATCGTTCATGGCCATTATATCAGCTTGACATCAAGAATGCCTTCCTACATGGTGACTTGGCAGAGACTGTTTACATGTTTGTTCATCGATGTTCTCAAGGGACTGTGGTACTACTTGTCTACGTTGATGACATTATCATTACTGGGGATGATACAGCTGAAATTGCCAAGGTGAAATCTCATCTCATAAAACATTTTCACACCAAAGATTTGGGTACTCTAAAATACTTTTTGGGGATTGAGACTGCTAAGCAGGGAAAATCTCTTCTTCTAAATCAGAGAAAATACTGTTTGGATCTACTAGAAGAGTCAGGATTTCTTGGATGTAGACCAGTTGACACTCCAATGGAACAAAATCTCAAGCTTTCCAACTTTACTGATGAGTCAGACATTATTATTCCAAATCCAGATATGTATCGGAGACTTGTTGGCAAACTTATATACTTGACTATGACCCGACCGGATATATCTTTTGCAGCTTAGTCAGCCAGTTCATGCATACTCCAAGAAAGTCTCATCTTACAGCTGTTGAGCACATCTTGAGGTATTTGAAAAACTCTCCTGGAAAAGGGCTCATCTATAGACCTGCAGCTACTCCCTCTCTCACAGCATACACTGATGCAGATTATGCTGGATCGCCTGATGATAGACGTTCCACCAGTGGCTATTGTACATACTTTGGTGGAAATCTAATTACATGGCGAGCCAAGAAACAAACGGTTGTAGCCCGTTCCTCAGCTGAAGCAGAATATAGAGCTATGGCTTTAGCTACTTCTGAGTTGACTTGGCTTGAATGTCTTCTATCTGAACTCGGTGTTTGGTTACCTAATCCTCCAGCTCTCTACTGTGATAATAAGGTTGCCATTGACATTGTCGAAAATCCAATTTTCTATGAGAGAACCAAGCATATAGAGGTGGACCGTCATTTTATACGTGAAAAGGTTCAACAGAAAAAAATCCAGCTGCAGCATGTATCAACTGGTGATCAAACTGCAGATATCTTCACAAAAGCATTATCTCGATCTCTTCATTGTCATTTCACCTTCAAACTGGACTTATTAGACATATATGCTCCAGTTTGCGGGGGAGTGTAGAATATAGTTTATTTTAGTGTATTATGTTGTAGATATACCACTCTTGGTTATCAATGAATGATTCATTTCTCCAAAATCTCTCAACAATTATGAAAGAAAAAAAAAATTAATTGAGCTCATGGTGCTGAAAATTTTACCTCATCATGAGCAGCATCTCCATTTTCAAGAGGTTCATCATCATGATTTTCTTCTTCTACTACTTGCAAGCTTTTGAAGGCCTCTACAAGATCAACTTTTGATCTATCCGTGTGGTACAAGTATTCCTCAGCAGGAGGATAACTACCTCTACAAATACATGATACCGGTCAAAGACTGTCCTCAGAGAATCAACCTTATTGACTATTCATTGAGTATAAATAAAATGTAATCACACCTTGTCTCTGCAACTTTGGACTCAACGGCAAGGGCGATTTGCCAATCATCGAACAAATTGGAGTATTCTTTAGGATCAGCCAAAGATTCTGCAGCTTTCGGATTAATCTGCACGTAAAACCAAATGATAAGCCCAAGAAAAAAGGAAGCAAAACTTTGATCCAGCATTGGTGCAAGATAATGACCCACATCACATGACTAGAGAATTCGAAAACATGAACAATCTGTTATTCCAATAACAAGAGGAATCATCTTGGCAACTGAAGTCACAAACACAGGAATGGAGAAAGGTTTAATAGAGAAGAATGTCTTTCAAGTCAAATATATGACGACGACTTCAAATCTACAGCATCTGACTTCTTTTTGGACTTCAAGTCTTCCTCTTTTATTGACATTTTCATAAAATACCAGAAAACATTTACTCCCTCCGTTCCATATTATAAACAACGCTTTCTTATTTGGACCATCCCAAAATATAGGAAACATGACAATTTTTCACCTAAAAAAACAAAACAATCATATGCTACAATAAAGATATTCACTATCTCCCCTTACAATTGTTACAGTAAATCCCACTATCACTTAAAAAATATTCTTCTCCACCAAAATCACAAAAAATCAACACGCGCAAAAAACCGCATGCCGGGTCAAACGGTTTCTTGTATTATGGGATGGAGGGAGTGCTACTTATGCCCATAGAGGTAATACATGCCATGCACCACACAGACCTCGGAGGGCACTGTCTGTTATCTTCATTTTAGTGGGAGGGGAATAGAGATGGAGAAGCAAGATAGAGTTACCTTGCTCAGGTCTTTCCTCCACAAATCAACCACTTCTGAGACCATGCTAGGTAGGTATGAACGTGCCATGAAAGCAGCCTCGGGAATCCGGTTGCTGCAGACAGAATTTCCATCCATAAAATCAAGTAAACAACTGAAATATTGATGACTACTACATGAAAACAGTGATGCCATTAAGGTTATGAATGACCTGTCCACAAGTAGCTGCAAGCATTCCTCCAGTTTACCCAATAGGAATAAACAAAGAAAAGCAACGTTATTCTTCCCCTGTAATTTAGCTAGCTTTGCAAGTGAGGCAATGCCTTCAGCATCTCCAATTGAGGAATAAAGCAACAATAAGCCACTCAAATCCATTGCACTCAAGAGGCATTTTTCTCCCAATTCCAGCTGCAAAAATAAGAGAAACAAGAAACATTGGGGAAACAGGAGGATCTTAGCTTGCAAAGTTCTAAAATAGTGCGATAAAAAGTAAAGGAAAAAGAGAAAAGCACATAATAAAAAATAACCCTCGTACTATGGAATGGCCACATCACCTCAGGCTTTTCTCAACTGTTTGCTGGGCTAATGGAAGTTGTAAAATGATATAGTTGACATTTTTTGTTATATTTTTGATAAAATACAGTTCAATAAGAAAAGTAAAACCCAAATTAATGTTCTCCCTCCTTTGTAGTCATCTTCAACCTATCTCATTGTAACATCTTCCTCCTCAGTCCTCACTACCTCCAACTACGCCCAGATGAGGAAAAGCTGCAAATGGGATTTTGTTGATGGAGTATTGTCTTATTGTGGTGAGTGATGTGCTGTTCTTTACCAACAGAGAGCTTAGGACACACAGAATTTAAAAAAAGGATGAACAAAATGGTGGCACATGAGAATCGAAAATGATGAGACATACTTGAGCAACATACCAGTTTGAAAAATAACTTTAACCTCGAAGATGTGTTTCCAAAATCTGAAGAACCCACATATTCAACCAGCAATGTCCCAATTTTTTCGAATGGTACATTGATATCAACAAAAGTCAAATTTCAAACTACGATTTGGTTAAAAATATTTGACCTACAAAGATAGTTTTTTTCAGGATTAATAATGGTGGTAGACAACTAGATAGTTTTTTTCAGGATTAATAATGGTGGTAGACAACTAGATATCAACAAGTACCAGTCTCCACAAGGATGAAGGGGAAATCACAGCATGATGAGTGCAGTATGCTATTAGACGCGACACGACCAGGAGGCGGGGGCTCTCAGATTCTGAAATTGACAGAGAAATGACAACAAAAAAAGATTGAAGACGGCCCGAACACTACAGGGTTGTGTGATATGCAGGGATACGACGGTCCAGAAAATATGAAAGTGCACCCACACCCTACAGGCTTGCTTGAGTTGCACTGGCAGGAAAGTTGGAAGGTAACCACTACTGGTGACACTTGACCTTAAACCAAGGTGGCAATGGGCTTATTGGCATATAATATGGTATCAGCCAAAACATCGTAGTACAAGAATAATTTTTCTGCCTTCCGAGTAGAAAATTTATTGGAGCTGAACAGTCTTGAAGCATGGACCACTTTCTACACTTAGATTTGAAAATTGTGAATCTCACATTGAATCTATTAGTCACCAACTTTTCCGCGCTTAAGATCTCAACTGGGAGGTTTACTGATAAAGATCGTCTTAGAAGGCATCATAGTTGTTCAGTGTTATAGCAGATGACAATTTGTTCATTAGAAATAAATGAAATGCGAAACCTAACTAGGCCCAATGAAAACGGACAAATACTTCTGTTTGGGATGACTGCTCAAAATAGTGAAACCCAAAATCAGTAACAGAATCAGAAAACTAAACAAAACCAAAATCATCATGTTAAATGAAATGATTATTTAAAAAAGAGGTCTGAAGCATTGTGCCCAAGGACTTTAGAAATCAGAAACTGAAATCCACCTTTTCAGGATATCAGTTTTCAGCTTCTGATTCTTCATTTTGGAATCCTTATCAAATAGTTTGGATATCAAGAATCGGAAGCTATATTGTTTTTTTTTTTTTTTTTTTAACCAGGTCTCTTGTAGCTTATTCCAAATTTCTTTGGAAAAAATAAAATAAAATACAAACAGCCATGATTGTAACTAAGGAGTTAAAAAAGAAGGAAAGTTTCATGTTTCCTACTTGTGGCAAATTATTCTCCGACACAAGCAAAGAGCAAAGGGCATGCTGGAAAAGCAGCAGAGAATTACCAAGTACAAACCTAGAGGTTTATACAGAGATATATCTCTGAATTTCAATCACCAGATGCAGCAATGGGAGCAAAAATGATGCAAGGACATGATATACCTTTCCGGTGGACATAGCTAATTCTCCCAACTGCTTCCACTTGGACTCACTCTGAACTTCACCTGCTATTTGCTGTGAGAAAAGGGCAGAATCTTGAATAGGAGAGCTCAGAAAGTAATAAAAGAAAAGACATAAACAAAGAATTAGGGAAAAAAGTTAACAAGTACACAACTTACAGTAGCAATATCCAGCCTACTAAGCTGTATCGCTAGTTCAAATCTGTAATCAGGATCAGTTGCCACTTCCAGTGCCTCCTCAACCATACCGCGGGATTCCAGAAATCGGGCAACACTGAATTTGAAGATAAAAATAAAAAAATGAGATCACCAGTGACGACCAAACCATTGAGAAGCACTTTAAAGGACATGATATAGGAACATTCATAACCAATAACCCTCCCCCCCCCCCCCCCCCCCCCCCCCCACACACACACAAAAGAAAAAAGAAAAAAAAAGTATTTACAAAAAAAGAAAAAAAAGGCTTAGGATACAACCGGCTCTCAACTCCAAAGGTAGATAAAATTTATGCCTCAAAGCAAAGTTCTCCAAGTGAATGATTAAACTTCATTTAGCCAAGTAGGAGGATCAGCAACTTGAGAATCATCAAGATACCGGTTCTACATTCATCCCAAACATTCAAACAATACTCCCTCCCATAATGTACACCACTTATTGCAGTCGCCACTATAAGCCCATATTTTGAGGAGCTTTGTCGACGACAGCGCTGATAACGATAACGATAACGATGACCAACAGTGACAATAACTAAGAGCAAAGATGGCCTGGTGAGGACTGTGACAAAAGCTGATAGCGACAATGGCCTATACTCTTGATGACGACACTAATTGTACGTCACAAACTACTCCTTCTCGTCATTAACTAATCTTTTACACTTGTCTTTTGTAGACAATTTGGATTGGTCCAACATGTGGGAGTGTTTACAATATTTGTAAACGATGAAACTATCATTGTCATAGTTCTTTCTAAATTTTGTTTTGTTTTTTTATTGAACTATTTCTTCATTACAATGTGTCTCTGTCTTGTATTAGACTACTTTACAAATATATCATATGCCATGATCAAAACTATTATCACATTACCCTTACATTTCATTTTTTAACGAAAATGATAGTTTGGAATAACATAGATATTTTAAAACTATGATTTCTGAAGAATGCTCTATAGTTTGAGGCCAGCATTATCAGTTTAAAGTAGAATATTCAAGTTAAAATAAGTGTTGCAAGTGAACAGTACAATTTCAGATCAACTGAAGAGTTTTTACGTTAAAAATGATGAGAAATGGTCAAACTACAATGCACCATATGTATAGATCAATTCCATCAAGTGCATTCTGCAATAATCACTGAGTCGCAAGAAAACACATAACAATCAGCAGTGAGGGCAGTACAAGATAAAAGGGGCTGCTGAAAAACTCCATTCTAACAACAATTCATTCCAAGAAATAAATTGTTCAATGAAAATGAGCAAACCATCTCACATACCTGTTATGGTGCTCCTTGGGAATTGAAGGTAAAATTTCACTAGCACGATCAAAATCTCCACGCATCACAAGAGTCTTGTATTCGATCAAACTAAGAAGCAAGGTGTATCCCATTACACTGCGTCAAAGAGAACAATGAGTCACGAATGCTTCATTAGAGCAGCAAAAGGTTAAATCATCCACGTGAACTCACTTGAATTCCTTGTCGATAAGGTAAACCCGACTTTGACTTGCCAGGTACCCTAGTAGGTACATTGGGCGATCCAAGTGAAACATTGTCGTCACCTATTGGCATAACAGTATGAAATCTCAATGGAAAAGGACAAAGTTAAGGAGAACAGAAAAAAAAACTAAAAGAGATGAAGAAAAGATAGTTCACTATACCTCACCACCAACACAGTAGTTGAGTCGCCAAGAAGAATTGTTGTAAATGAAACAATCACCGACCCATATTCCGGTTCTCACCCTTTCATTTGTTTCATGTAGGAGCTCGAAGGCATCCTCCACACCTTGCTCATCAACAGGATTTCCACTATCAAGATAGGAAGACACATTGTCCCGCTGTGACAGGAACAAGACAGAGTAAGTCATGCTACAAGAATAATTGAAGCCATCACCTCTACACTTGGATCAATACCATTTTCAAGAAGTAGAAGAGACAAAAAATAAAAATAAAAAATGAAGACGACGGGATAAAATAAAGGAGTCCTTACATTGTATTTGAGGATGTAGAAGGATGTATCACTTGCAATAGCCACCAAATCACCACCATCAGCCCAGTAAAGATTCTTAAAACATTATAAAACAGGTCAGTAATAAATTACCCAAAACAAGTGAAATTCCAACTTACGGGACAGTTGAGCTTTCTCACCTTCACATTAACATCAATTCTCCGAATCAATCTGCAATCTGCCCAGTCATAGAAACAGATAAAATCATTGGAACAAATAGCCAAAAGAACTCCTCCATATATACGCTCCGCAGAAAAGGTAGGTCTAACACTCTTCTTTTCCTGGAAGTAGCGTAAAACACATTAACATGTTAGCTAATCTTCATCCAAATAGCGTAGAGAAAAAAACTAATTTTAGATGCACCATTGGTGGAACATAAGCATCATACTATAACATAACATAGCACACACTTCAGCTCAATAACCACAAACAAGTGGTTATAAATGTTATGACATTGTGTTGTCAAAACTGTGATTCATTTATCTAGGCCAAGATATTCATGAAAATATAAATATATAATTCTAAGAGAGGGATCACCTGATGTCCTCTTTTGAGGCTGTGCTTTTGCTGTTCAGTTTTTCAGTGCAAAAATTTGAGATTTTTTTTTTGTTTTTGTTTTTGTTTTTTTTT
>LIEC01010536.1:93738-136933 GCA_001925005.1 Drosera capensis | reverse complement strand
TTGTGGGTGAAGGAAGATGAGTGTTGAGATTGTACAGCAGCACTGCAGGCAATCCAGCTCCATAATTCTAAGGGGTGATTTTTGGTTAGTCATGTAGCTTTTCATGCTCTCTCTTTTCCTGAATTACCACTTTTTTCAATCTTTCTCACTCTATTTATTTTAATAAAAACTAGCCAATGATATGATAAAAAAAACTTCAATTAATTTTAGAAGTGCGAACTAGTCATGATGAATCGAAGCAACTGAGAATTCCTATCTCTAAACTGTGGAAATGAAAAGCACAAAAAAAAAAATATGAAAACTTTGGATGTTCGACTTAGTTTGCATACACAACTTTAACTGTTCGGAAAATAAAGACATTTTTATCATCAGTCTCAACTAAAGTATTTAACTCGAATTTACAATAAAAGTAGCTGGAGAGAACCCGAGAAAGTGGGGAATATTAAATTCAGCCTTAGCTATCAAGTATAAAAACCAGTTCAATGCCACTTACTGAAGAGCAAGAGAAGTGCAACCAATAAAATGAAAGCTAGAGAATCAACCTGGAAGCTTTTACTATAAATCTTGATCTTGGTAGTGCTTTCTCTGACAGCAAATTCACCATCAGAAGACCAGACGAATTCCAAAGCTGAACCAAACGATTTGTTTCTCCATGCTACAGCAGTATAAATGATGTATTCTCCATCCCCGCATGCCACAACAAACCTTCCATTGGGATTGTGCTTCAAATACTGAAAACAATAGCGAAAAATGAAATGTCTCAGCTACCAAATTACATTGCGCAAGTTAAAAACAGTAACCTAAAAATAAACCAATGGGAATGGCAGCAAAGATAATCTAGGAGAAACTAGAAAGGTTTCTGGTGGTTACAGCCTACAGCAACCTACCCTGAGCTAAACCTTGTTTTTCACCAATATATCATTCCTTGTCTATCCTTTTGATCCTAAAACAGAAACACCAAATGCATGCACAATGAAGACATGATATTCATGCTTAAAATCATCGAATATCTGAGCAACAAGAATCCTGTTCCCTTTCCATTTATCATTGGCTCGTGAGATATCACAATTGGAAAATAGAGGAATGATCAGTAATCTGGCACCCCCAAAAGGATACATGTACACATCCAGTGGCCGGCTTCGACTTATTTATGATTTACCACAGATATACATAAAATATACAGCTGCTTCAAGGTTAAACTTAAACTGATCTTTTTGTCCCTCAAGCTGCAGTTTTTTCTTTTCTTTTCTTTACTGAGTGACCCTCAAGCTACTGCCTTAAGTCTACATAAAGGATCAATACCACAAAGCTGATAAATATAGGTGTAAGGAAAGGCATAGCTCTATACATGAACAAAAACAATAACAACCCACGTAATCCCGTCGAAGACAGGGTGTGGGGAGGGTAAAATGTACACAGTTTTCCCCATGTTGCAGCATAGCTCTACATATCAATGTTTAACAAACACATGTAGCCAACTCTTACTTGAGGATAAAAGTCACAGGTGCCCAACTCCTTGACTCCTAGTGGCAATCTTTCTCCATCTGCAACCTGAGAAAATAGGCAGCGAAAATTAAAAATGATTTAAAAAATCCCTTCATCATCCACTGATCAATTGTAACAGAGAAAAGGATTACGAGCCATTAGCTCCATGGCCAAACCTCATAACCAGCTCCAATACGCCTGATGTCTACAGTCTGAACTTCATTATGCTTAGCCCAAATAATCTTCCCGCTGTTGTCCATGCTAGCAACTGGTACTTCACGACCAATTTTTATCATTATACTTCCTTCATCATAGCCAATTACAACCCTATACAATTATTAAAGATCAGCTTGCGCCCAATAACAAATACTTCTGTATCGACTATTGAATAACAAATAATTCTGTGAGTGTCCAGGAAGCACCAGGAAGCAGTACTAAGAAAAAAGAATGAGAGAAGGTTTAAAGCACGGATATATTTTATTAAAGATTATTTTGTGAAACGATTGCATGGTAAATTCTTCACAGAAAAAATGTTCAATCAAGAAAAGCACTGTTGAGGCCTATCTACTGAGTCAGTGAGTTCTTGAATGAAAAAACATACCGGCGAGAAGCCTTCATGTATCCAATAGCCCAAACTCTTTCCAGACCATAATTCAGCGTATTTTCAAGTCTGCAAAACCAAGCTAGGTGTTATAAGCTCTACGTGAAAGGTTGAATTTCCATGCATTTATGTAAAAAATGTACTTCAACATACCAAGCAATATCAGAATATGTTTGAATTTAAACGACAAAAAAGTAATGAAAAAGATAAAGTCTATAATAAGCGACTAGACGTGGGGCTATGTCGTGTCATACCGTGTCTCCTATCACATGTCGGAGTAACTGAGTAACTGATCTCAGCAGCAAAAGGCATGCTTCTTGGTTGGTTCATTAGCAAATGATTTCAGTAAGGTTTATTACTTGCCTGTATGTAGTTGCATGCCAAATACGAACTGTCCCATCCTCAGAACCTGTAATTATTATGGGAAGTTCTGGATGAAAACAAACAGCAGATACATTGTGTGTGTGTCCTTCCAGCGTCTGGACGCAGCTTTTAGTTTGATAGTCCCAGACCTGACATTATAAAGGATTTGTTAACGAAAAGAGATCAAGAACTCATGAAGAGTGAATGTTGTAGTTAAAAGATTAAACCTTTGCCGTGTGATCATCAGAACCAGTGATCAAATATGGTTTATCGCCTCCAGTAAAGTAATCCACACAGTTAACTCCTTTCAAATGGGCATCCAAGGTAAAATTAGGGTCCGGGGAGCCAAGATTCCATATCTGTCGACATTGCCACATAGTAAGAGGCCACACAACCAGCAATGAAATGCAGGGAAGAATTAAGCATAACACACATAATATCAGGAGATACCTTTATAGTGCGGTCAAGGGAGGCACTGGCAAATGTGTTAGTATCTTTGGGATTAAATGTCACTTGCATCACATAGTGTGAATGCCCTTCAAAGATCTGAGTACACACCCAACCCTTGTCCCAATCCCATAATTTTATAAGCATGTCATCAGAAGATGATAGAACATATGGTAGGGTGGGGTGAACAGCCACACACCTAATGTAGTCGGTGTGAGCTTCAAGTACTTTCACTTTGTCCATGGTGTTGTAATTGTATACACGTATGAACATGTCATCTGCCCCAGCAACAACCCATTGTTTTCGTGCAACAAACTTGGCAGACCTAACTGTTATAGGCAATGCACGATGTGTTCGTGAGTTCAATCATTGAAGAGAATAAAACAACTAGGAACAAAAAGAGTATACTATTCAAGCAGATAACGAGTATTCGTCTATACTATTTCCACTCACCAGGTAACTCAGAGACCTCAAAGGATTTTGCCATCATCTGTATCGGCCATAAATTATTCAACATTAGCAACTCCACAACATGTTCACTACTTCTATCAGAACTTTATAATATACATGTATAGTTACATATGGACACCATAATAGTGATCACCATCTTGCCAATGTAAGAGGAGACAGTACCAATGTTTAACGATTGACTAGGTTGTATCACATGCACATCTACATTTTTACGTATTCACAAATTCCAAACGTACTCTTGACAACAATATGCTCATGAAACAAAATCCAATATTCACGGTGTCTCCACCATTACCGGAAACAATGGATATCATTTCTAACATACATGTAATCACATTAGAGAACGATATTACACACGAATTTGAGTATCAATCACTCGACGCGGTGGAAAACAAACTTAAACTGGAAGAACAAAACTGACACCTAATTCCAATCAAGCTAACATACAGCAGGACCTCATTATGCTGAAACATCATAAGCCCGTAAAGTTTAATCACGCACTTCAAAGAGGTTAAGTCGAAAAAGCTACATCTCCATACCTGAGACTGATAGTTCCAAATGACCACAGTTCCTGAATACAGACTGACAAGAATCCTGCAACAAACCAAAGCGAACCGATTACATTCATGTCACAGCGAACAATCAACATTTTCGCCATATAAATTCAACCAGTACATCAACATAACGTCTAAAAAATACAATCGGAAAATCAGTACCATGGCTCAGTGGGATGCAGATCCACAGATTTCACTCTCTCGGATCTTTGAGCAAGTTTCCTCTGATCAACAACCCACAACACAAATAAATCAATCCAACAACGAACATCGCATTCAATCGCCACAACAATAAACAAACGCAACGTGGAGATCCGGGCCGTAATCGCATTACCTTGATCTCGAGTCGAAGAGGCTGATCTCGCACAATCACATACACAAACAAACAACAAACAGAAACACAATCAGTGATTCACCAGATCCAATCAACTAACAATCGCACAACAATCCAACATCGAAGTCACGAATCGGAAGCAAACTATCAGATCAAAGCTGATACAAATCAGATCTGACGAGCATTGGACTACTCACCATGATGAGAATTCAAGCAATCAGCGAAATTCGATACGAGTTGATCGATGACGATGGAGAATGGATCGATGGAGAGAGGAGTCGCAAACCCTTGAAATGAGGGAGAGATTTCGATCTCTCAGTTGCAAAGAGGTTCGAGCAGTGGTGTGGTGAGACTGTAAGAGAGAAGGGGAGAGAGGGTAAAAGAAAAAGGGGATCGGAACCCGGAGAAGGGATTTTATTGATGAGTTTATGGTATAGCTGCTGAGAGGTAAAAGCAACGCGGTGAAGGAATTGTCAATAATGGGCATGAGAAATCAATCCACACTATAAGCTCAAACGGGATGCCAGAGAGAGTGTAATATTTTTTTTTATAATATGGATTTTTATTCGATATTAAGAAATTATATGATAATTTATTTCGAACATATTTCAGTTTTATAGAATATCAATTTATTAATTAAAAGTCTTAGGTACTCAAGTTATGATCACATATCATATACATATTTGAAGATTCATTCGAGGATTCAGCTCCCTCTTCATTGCGAAGGTAAGTGGTAAAATTTTGCATTGACGTTGAACTAGGTCCATGGACCGCATTCTGTCTCCCTTTCGACAATTCAGTATTTGGTCTTCCCTTTTAGAGCGCAAGGGCGCCGAAGCTCTTTTGGGTATCTGCTGCTGCTCCTCTAGCTTTGGTCATCATATCGACAATCATGGTTTGTGCTATCAAACCCACCCCTCGGCAAATTCAGATCGTAAGTACTTCTTTACGACCTTCAAATAGTAGCATATAATATCCAAAGACACGCATGAAGGTCATCATGATATTCAATTCCGTGTATTCAAAGACAAGTTTATGCCCAAAAATGTGGAAATCCGCCTAAGGGTGTAAATCCAGATTGAATTGCACTTAATACAGATTGGTCACCTGCCTAAGGGGTGTAAATCTGCCTTCGTGGAATATGTTATGGCTTGGTGGCCTTTATCTGGTACTTACCATCAAGACGGGCATTGTTACCAGCAAATTGTCTCTAACGGTACTGTTCCTCTATTTAGAATTTTTCATATGCAACCTGGCTATCTATCTTCGACTCTGCCGTCCTACTAGACCATTGCAAAAGACAATTACAACACATTCTACCATGTTTTTTTTTTTTTTTTTTCTCTCCTGGAAGGAATTGCAGTTGGAAGGACATTTGAAGCACTAGATAACTACCAAGTAGACGGAAACAAGGAAATGCTTGCGATTGGACTTGTGAATATAGCTGGATCGTGCACTTCCTGCTACGTCACCACAGGTAACTATTCTTCTTTTTCATTACCTCTTGCTCTGCGGGTCACCTATGCACAATTCTATTTGGCACATCAAACTACTTCGAATGTTAACTGACCATCATGCAATTTGTATTTATATTTTTCAATAACTGAAGAACCATCATACAATTAACCGCCATTTGCAGGCTCGTTTTCAAGATCAGCCGTGAACTACAATGCTGGTGCGCAATCGGCAATTTCAAATGTGATAATGGCAGTAACAGTGTTCATCACTCTGGTGTTCCTCATGCCGTTGTTCTATTATACACCAAACCTCATTTTAGCCGCTGCCATCATCATCACTTCTGTTATAGGGGCTGATAAACTATGAAGCAGCGATTCAACTATGGAAGATTGGCAAGCTAGATTTCATGGCTTGTTTGTGTTCTTTCTTTGGTGTTCTCTTCGTCTCCGCCCTCATAGGTCTCGGGATTTCTGTAAGCTAATTCTCCTTTACCCTGATACATTATTGACTAACTCATTAATCTGCCATATATTTGATATGACCATCTCTTGAAAATTCTTCAGGTAGGGATCTCCGTGTTTAAGATTCTATTGCATGTCACACGTCCAAACACCTCAATTCTGGGAAACGTACCGGGAACACATATATACCAAAAGATCGGGAGGTACAAAGAGGCTGAAAGAGTTCCTTCATTTCTCATCATGACAGTCGAGTCTCCTATTTACTGTAGGATGCTGCGGTGGATCACAGAGGAGGAAGGGCGAATATCTGCAAACACAAGATGTTCTCTTGTGGGGATTTGGATTTTGGAATCGGACTCTCGTTTTGCGGAAGACGTCCGCAAAAATCTTTCTTGACAGTGCTGTAAGAACGAGTATTTCACACTTCTGATCAAATTATAGATCTAATCTAGCACATGATAAAGGACACTTCTGAGGCAAGAGTTCGTATTTTGCATGTGCAACAAAGGAGCTATTGCGATTTATCTATTGACATAGTGCCTTTTTGATTTGGCAGCCTTGACAGCCATAGACACAAGTGGAATCGATCTGCTACGAGAACTCAGGATGATGCTCAAGCAAAGATCCCTGGAGGTAATGCCTCTTTAACTGTCAAAATCTTCCATGCACTCCACCATCAGAATAAAGTTCCTTAACAACTTCAACCTTTCATTTCTTTTTCCTTTTTTGAACAACCATCTTCCTGAGGCACTTTCTTATACGTAGTTGGTGTTGGTGAATCCTTCTAGAACTGTGATGGAAAAACTACATGAGTCGAAGATCTTAGAGTCCTTTGGGTTGCAAGGAGTTTATTTGACAGTTGGAGAAGCTGTCGCTGATATTTCATCAGATTGGAAAGCCGATCCTTACAAACACAGTCAGCTTACTAACCAAGAGAAGAAGCATAGTCATGCTAGCAATCGACTTGAGTGATTAGCTAAGTGTGCAAAGATCCGTAGGACGGATTGGCAAAACCGGTGGTAGCTAGCAAGAGTAAAACTTGCTGCTTTAAGCAAACTTTAGTGCTCGAGTCTAATCTTATTAGAGTTTGATGTTATACAATTTTGCACCCAAAACCAGATTCGGTAAGAATGCAGATAACTGCACACAGCACTAGGGTCGAAAATGCAAACAGTCAAATTTGGGCATTGCTTGATGACTGAGCGAAAGATGGTAAGCAAACATATCGACCGAACTGCACGACAGCATATTGATGATAAAAGTGATATCTTGAGCACATTCATATCCAGTATAGTCTTACAATGAACTCTGCTATTTCTCTGAACTCGCCTAAACCAAAATATATCTAGATGACAGAAAGCTGGATTCCTGACAACATCATAGAAAACCAACCCTCCTTAGAATAGCACCTATCATTATACAACGAGCAACCCAAATTCTTTTTGCTGGGATCCTATATTGGCAATGTGATCCATAGTAAAATCAATAGAATAGAATGGAATACAATAGCTTAGACGATCATTTTCTGAACCATCAAAGACAGAGCCGCAGCTTCATGAACTTCATCTGAGACATTCGCATCAGCAATGTCGAAACCACATGCACATAAGGTAGTTTGATTCTCCAGCCTGTTCAGTGTCTTTGGTCAGTCAAACATCTGCATTGCCATATGTTTTTTTACGTAATTAATTTCGCAATCTCAAGTGACACGATAACACTAGGAAAAATAGTAGATTTGCAAAATGCAACCAAGAACTAGCCAGTAGGAGGGAAAGAAAGATTGTGAAGAGAAAACAACATCGAGAAACTTAAATTTTTCAAAGATTACCCCCAAAATATCACCTCAATTCATCTATCCTATCCGGGATAATCATGTGAAAAGTGATACTAGATAAGATTATAAAGGAAAGCCACTAAACTGCAATAAAGGGATGTATGAAGGGAGAAAGAAAGAAAACCACACCATAATCCTTTCGACCAAGAAAGGTTACTCAACGCCCAAGAAGCTGGATGTATCTCGAGTGACCAAAAAAGAAAAGGACTGAGTAATGTCCTCATAAAAGAGTTAAAACGACCACCTAAAACCTTTTCGACCACATAATCCTTTCTAATGCAATCATCAGAGATACTCGAATACACAGACAGACCAAGCTGGTAGAGTAACCTAAATTTATACCACCTGCAATAGAGAGAAAAAAAGAAGAAAATCCCAGATTTTTCCAGCAGCAAAAAATTAGATACGAGAGCAGGGTTCGAATTGGACGCCGTATAAAAATATAATAATAAAAAAAGCCAATCACATCCATATCTCTTACAGATTCAGAGCAGAGTTAATCATCTCATTTACTCCAATACATGTAGAAAACATGAACACTAGCAATTTTAAATGCACACTTGAAGGTCAACACTACAGGTGTCCCTAACAGACTACCTTCTCCAGCAAACACAAACTGAGTATACCAGAAGAAAAAAAAAACAATGAGACGACGAGAGAGATGGAAGTCTCTGATACCAAGTTAAATAGTTATCTGCGCCATAGTTTGTTCAACAATTAACATAAGATGGAAGACTCTGACACTCTGTAAGTGGCCATTTGGTACTACCCTCCTAGCCATCTAAGACGCTTTTAGGCATCAGTTTACCTGTGCTTGTGGCTTCTTGCCACCCAAAAGAAGAAAAAAGGGAAAAAGAGGAATAAAGCACGGGGAACACTCAACACAATTCGGGCTCCTAGACACAAACCACATCTCCCTGGCAACCACTACTAAACAAAGGAAAGCCCAATGGTGCTTACTGTTTACAGCGGCACATAGCATTTGTTAAGGCAAACGACTTCTTAGGCGGGTATAGTATAATGACTATATCATATACAATGTATGAATAAGCTCATACATCACTTGAGAAAATGATATCACTAATTAAAAATCAATCAACCACAGAACTTGTGCAGCAAGAGAACAGATTAAACGTTGAGAGGAAACAAACTTGAAATGATTCTTGTTCAACAAAAGAAGACGGGCCAGATCATGTAAGGTCAAAGGAAGCATAATAAAACAACATTCATGAGGGAGATAACTGCTGTTCCAACTAAACCAAAGAACATACACTACACCAAGCAACTAAAATCCAACACACAAAAAAAGGAAACTGTATAAATAGAGAATTCACTTACTAGCACGTAGACGAGTTATAGGGATTTCTCGCAATTCACGTCTTATGCACAGGTATTCGCCAAGTAAAGCCATCACTGCAAGACCAGTGACATTTACAACCCACCAGGTGATTGAGGAAGGCCATCCACCATATAACGTGCATATGAAAAGATGAATTATATAAAGGGTGGCCGAGAAATCGAGGCACTTCTTTGCCCTCTCAATTAGATACAGCATGCATCCAGCTCTGCATTTTGAAGCAATACTCAAACATCAGCTTCATAGGAAATATTCCTATTTCATGCCCCGCAATTCCAATTTGAATCTAGGCAATGAATAATGCTCGTCAATTCAAAACGAAGGAAGTACCAAAAAGGTCCCAAGCTTCAAGAACAAAGACAGCATCGATTTATGAGCACCACTCAGCTTATTCAGAACCACAAATCTATGAATAACCATAGATGGTGTTCGAAGAGAAGGATGCACCAGGGCAACCCCAATACTCAGCTTATTGTTTCTGTAGCCAATACTCAGCACCAAATTTTTTTTTTTCTCAGAGCAACATGAAACTTGAGAGGAAAAGCCAACAAAAAGAAAACAAAGAATACAAATCTTAAAAAAATGTAATCAAAAGTATCCACAACATTCTGGAAGAAAATGATCAAGAATTACTAGAACATCACTCTACCAGAATTACTAAAAGCTAAAAGGAGAAGACATGAAAACAGACAAGAAAAAGACAGAAAATCAAAAGCTGAAGGGTGCCCAGAAACAACAAAAAACAACCTTTCCCAGGTACTCCAGCAGCCTGACTCCGCCGAACACATTCAACATCAAAACCTTGGAAGCCCATCAACGGATTCAACAGTGAAGGCACCACAGAAAGTTGGTCTACCCAATAATACAGTTAACTAAGTGTTAAAGGTTGTCAACTACTTCACGGTCTGAAAAATGTGCGCTATGTGGTGTCAGTGTTTAGGGGTCCAGCGACACAGCCCCCAGAAGGGTCAACACCTCCGAAACCTAAACAAGTAATCTAACATGATGTAGACCAATGTTTATGTTATTATGTGAGTTAGGCCTGGCCCATGTTAGGAGATAAGGGTTTGCATATTATATATACTCGTATGAGAGGGTGTTCTCGTTGTAACGAGTTAGCAGTTGCACATCTTATATCATTTGCCACAAGGGTTTCTAGCGATGATGTGGATTTTTCTCCCGGTACTCAGGTTTCCCATAGGATCTTCGATCGTTTCACTAAGAACATTATGCCTTGTGAAGAAGACAAGCAAAAAAAAGCTAGAAGAACTAAATGTAGTAAAATACTTATGCAAAATAAGTGTAGTAAAATGCCATTCACATTCAAGCATAAAGGTACACTGGTTTATCGACTCCTGGTGCGAAGTAGTTACATAGTTCTCCTCTGATATGTCTCACCAATTGAATACGCCAACAATTGAAACTCATACTCCCTCCGGCCCATAATAAATAAATAACATCATTAGGAAAAATTTTCCCATATGAAATACTGAAACACCTATCCATTGCTATAGTATACTCTATCAACTCATCTCTCACCTGCTATAGTAAATCAGTTCTTTTGAGAAAGGGATTTTGACATATTACCCACCGAAAACTTAGTTAATTCCGCATTACCCACTTAAAAAGTCATAAATCCATATCACTGTCTTAAAACCTAGGGTCTTCAACATATTATACCTTCAAACTTCCATAATTCCATTTCACCCACTTGAAAACTCAAAATTCCTTTTTACCCCCTGAAAATCCATTATATGGGCATTTAACCTCCTTTGATCACCAAATTAAAAAAAATATCACTTGAATTGATATATAACCAAAGATAAATTGTTTTGACAAAAATATGAAAGGAAAAAGGAATAAATATTCCCATTTCTTTTTCATTTTTCTGTGTTCCTTCTTATCTAAACCGAATCTCTAACCCTATCTTCCGAACTCATTTCCTCCACCCATCTTGACATATCGTCGCTTCTAGCAACCCGTAATAATGACAGAAAATTAACAATGCTTGCGTTGAATATTCATCAATAAATATACATATCATAATTATTTTGCAGGAATTGAATTGTATCGGTTGGATTTATTTGAATTTGTTTCAAAAATTTTAAAAAAAATGAAACGGATAATTTGATCATTTATGGTGATTTTTTCGAATAGGATTTGATGAAGGGGGGATAAAATGTGACGACTTGAAATCCTAATCCTAAAAATTAACATTTTGTCCAAGTTATAGCTTGGTAATTAAGACTAATACAAGTTATAAGTACATCAAGTGTTGACATTGTTAAAAAAAAGCAACTAGAATATATTTATTTAATAATACAAAAAAAAAATCTTAGCTAGGACTTCATGATCGTGTTACATTGAAGGGAAAAGAAATTAGAAAGATATTTAATTGTAAATTAATTTATTGGAAATTTATGTTTACTAAGTTGTATGTTAAAGTAGAGAACTCTATAGTTCCTAATTTTGTTTGGTTATCAAGAAGAGGTTTTGACATGTTTCTCTGATCGTGATAATGCAAATAAAAGTCAGTGCATGACTTGATGTAATCTAAGTAAGCTATGTATTTGAACCTTGAAGAAAGGATAAACATAAAGAAATAAAGAAAGATAGGAATAAGAGAGGTGTCATCTTGTGAGAACCTAAGGCATGCAAGGTCGGCTAAGGGAATGGGAGTAAAACAATAAACATAGAAACTCTACTAGCTTCATGTTGGGCCTTGACTTGAGAGCTCAAAGGCTCGGTCAATTAGCAAAGGAAAAGGGAAACATACTAAGGAAAAAAAGATTAAACCAACAAGGAAGAAAAGAGGAATAATTGAAAAGGAGATACAAGTTTGTAGAACTTCTTTCACTCTTGATATACTTGGGTTCAAAGCGTTGAAACCTTGTATGTTGAAGTGATTTTGTTCATTTATCCTGTACTAATCTATCATGGATGGAGCTGAATTATTGTTAGTATCCAACTTTGAACTCTAGATTCATTCTTGAAAACACTAACACTTATGAATTATGTTTATCCTATTATTTGGTGTTGCTCTGGACTCCTTAAATATATGCGGCTTGTTTGATGTACTCCCTCTTTCAAGTTCATTGCTCGCAATGACCTAGTTGTCAGTTATGTTAGAAGTCTAGCATGAGCAACTAATCCTTGGTGTCCATGAAAAGTCATACTAGTAATCATCTGATCAAGGTTTATATGTTTAGTTATTCCTAAGTCGAATACTATGAATGGGAATAGAAGGCAGGTTGATAGTGTTTGTGTTAAAGGAGATGATATAGTGAAAAGTTTCTTATAAATTTTGAAAGTCTCAAACTTGTATTTATTAAGTGTTATGGTAAGTTTTTTTTAAAGCTTCGTTGAGTTCATAATACTCAATTAGGATGTTTAAACTACTTGCCATATTTTTTTCCCTTTATGCTGTTATCACATAGTTTTTGTGATTCAAGTCAAAGGCTCAAAGGGATTGTCTTATTCTACATTTGAGCTACGAAAGTCACCTATGCTCAGCGAAACTTGCAACCTCCTGTCCGTACGACAACAGATTCCACGTCTATCACCTCATGTGGTGTTCAAACTTCGGATATGTAAAGTTTCAAAGGGCCCTCGTGGATAGGTACGAACTCTGTAGAGCGTACAAGTAAAGATGTAATGCAATGGAATCAAAATGACAGGGAATGTGATAAGATTTAAAGAAAAAAGCAAGAATTTTATGTTTAATGACGTTTATCTTCTAGCCATAATTCGATTCCCTTTTCTGAGAATTGTGGCCTTGTGATTCTTTGACTCCTACCTCGTTCTTGTTGATAAAGAAATTACTTACTAAGCTTTGAGCTTGCCATTGTATTCTCTGGAATATTGTTTCATTCCAGGTACTGAACGTTAAGTTCAAAAAGATGGATAAGCATGGACGAGCGGTAGATGGTATTGTGGTGGGTGTCTATACATGAACAATGCATTGTTTGTTGTTTTGGAAACCCGGCTGGGTTTTAAGTTGTGTGATAAGAAGTCAACAGTGGATGGTTATATACAACGGTGTAAATTATGGTTTGTAAACTTTGGCCTATCTTTATATGGTTTTCTGCTAGTATGGTTCCTCAAGCAAATCGCTAGGAAGAGCTACACTTAAGTTGTGTGTCAATGTGTTATAAACAGGGTTATGTGTGCAACAGGCTGATTAAGTGACTTGCATCTTACATAAAATGTGTAATATGGAATTATTAGTTTTTATTTGGGGGGGGATATGAAATTATGTATGTTTTAAGGGGGCTATACGGAATTATGAATTTTCGAGGGGTCATATGGAATTACTTAAGATTTGAGGGGGTACATCAAAAACTCTTTCAGAAAATACCTACAATTCCACTCACAAAAGAAAATGATCCAAATCAAATTGTTTTCTTCTTTTTCCTTTTTTTCTTTTTTGACGAAGGGAGTACTTGTCTAGTTCTCGACAGCCTTCAAGTTATTCACCATTAACATGACACCTACCAAAAGCTAATGTAGACCTTTGCATGGACATCTAGGTAACAAAAAGGTGGCTCCAGGAGAATATTGCCAGACACTACAGTCTATAGAACTACCTGAGTCGATAAACTAAACCATCCCTGCACATGCCTACGAAAGCACAATAAAGGCGCCCAATGCACAAGAAATCTTCTGGCAAACCTCTCACCCCCAGAACCTTCCACACCCCCAACTCCACCCGCCAAACCCAATTTTCCTACAGTCAAAGCCATGATGCCCAAGATGTCAGATAAAATAATATTCCTATAGTGGCACCTATTCACAAGTAATCTCATCACTATCCATGCTGCCCAGCTGATCACCTAATTCATTAGATCAGTCTAACAAATTTCCAATTTATGAATAAAATAGCCTCCGACCACATGGGTTCAAGGGTTGGGAAAAAAGAAGCAGCTCTAAGACTCCTATTCTTTGACACATGAAACAATGCAATGGGCTCATTTCTACAAGAAGATTTGATCAAAAAATCGGTTTCCGCCCTTCAGAACAGCATGCCACAAGTGACACAGCTCCTTCTACACAAAGATTACTCATAACAAGACATTCAAGACATGCACAACTCCTCCCTGTAGCTCCTCAACAAGCGATCTTCAACCAAAACTTATCCAATCCATCTCCAGCTAATCAAGTTTCCTTAAACCTAAACCAGTTGCGAGAAAAAGAATCGTAAACCTCAAATCTCATCACCAATACATAAAATTTCAAGGTGCTCAGTTACAACCACACAAACATGAAGCGAGCATTTCAAGGTTAATATAGCTGCCAAAATATCGAAATCAAAAAACTGGAAATGAAACTCAAAAGCGCATTGTACAATCCAATTGGACATGTAAAGAACTCAACACTTTTTTACTACTAATAAAAGGTAGCTTCTACATTGGATTATATGCCCACAGAAACAATGGCAAACTACTAAAAAATTCTCAGTCACAAGTTTCACCTACATTTCAGTACTCATTTGGATTCATCCATCGCACATGTGCAATACTATAGTGCACACACGTATGATATAAATTGCAGAAAGCCATGACTGCAGTTCGCACGAACCAAACCCTAAATGAAAACCGCAATGGGTATCAAGAATAAGAACACCAAGAACCACCAAACCATAACAGACCGCAATCACAAATCCCTCCAACCACTGCTTACCCAGCAACAGAACTGAGAAGAATCGATCCAATCACGCACCATCCCGTCACAGTGTTCTCCGTAACGGTCCCGAAATCGAAGAAGTAAACGAGACTGAGCCGTGACACCCTCGTCCCGACGAGGATCGCAAGGAAGACGCCGAGAGTCAAGTAGTATAGGCACTGGAGACACACAATCTGGGCGAGGATCAGCCATGGGTCCCACACCACCGCCCCATAGAACATGACTCACTGACTCCGAAGCCGATTCGATTCCACGATAGAAACAAACCCTAGAGTTTGGGAATTTAGGAATCGAGGTGATGGAGGCGAGATCGGATCGAATTCGATGTGGGATTTGGGGTTCGAGATCGGAGTGGAGAAACCCTAGTAGGGGTTTGGGAAAGTGGATTGGAATGGCAATCGATTTGGGGGATTGATTATCGACGGAGGAGTTGATCGGAATTCGGACCTGATTTGAAGATGAAGCTATTGTTGATCTGATAGGGAGTAAAGAAACGATGATGAAATAAAGATAGGTTTTAAATTTGTTTCTAGCGTGAAGAATGAGGCCGCATAGCGCAGTGGATTAGCGCGTTTGACTTCGGATCAAAAGGTCGAGGGTTCGACTCCCTCTGTGGTCAGAGTAATTAAGATTTTATTTTTATAAATGATCATTTTAACTCTTAAAATTTAGATCTGGATATTTACAAAAATAATATATTTGTTGGTTTTTGGGTATAAAGAGATTTCAAAATGTGTAATCGAAATATTGTAATATTGTGAAATCCAAAATCAAAATCGAACCTAATAATTAAGATTTCATTTTTTAAAAATGATCAAATTAACTCTTAAAATTTAGATCTAGATATTTACAAAAATAATATATTTCTTGGTTTTTGGGTATAAAGAGAGATTTCAAAATATGTCATTGAAATATTGTAATATTGTGAAATCCAAAATCAAAATCGAACCTAATAATTAAGATTTCATTTTTTTTAAAATGATCAAATTAACTCTTAAAATTTAGATCTAGATATTTACAAAAATAATATATTGGTTGGTTTTTGGATATAAAGAGATTTCAAAATGTGTAATCGAAATATTGTGAAGGTCGCGTGTTGGATCCACGCTCACCGTAATTTTTTATTTGTTTTTGAGTTATTTTCTCTAATTATTAATTTATTCTAAAGAATTATTTATTATCTTATATAGTACTATTATCTGATTTATTTATTTTTTGAGTTATTTTCCCTAATCATCAATTTATTCTAAAGAATTATTTATTATCCTATATAATCGGTGAATATTACATTTGAAATTTCAGCTATTGTTAACCATATGATCCTCAAAGATTGAGCATACACCATCTCAACACAAATACGCCAATATTTATAACGGTCTATTTTATTCTCAACCTTTTCTTCAACACAATCACTCCTCATTCGATATTTTCTCATCTGCTGTCCGTTCTGTGTCAAACAAGCAAACATTGACGACGGAAGTCCTGATGTGTACATCCACGACAAAGTTCGCCATAGATTTTTGAAATAATGTGATCCTAAAAAGTCAATCACCGTTGCTCTCTTATCGTTTGAGATCAGATTTCTTCGGCTTCAAGTCAGTTCAACTTGCCACAGCATGTTGCATCCTCGCAGTGTATGTTTACTGATCTATCGCACATTGCAGTTGTTTTGATACTTTATCAGTTACCTTATGACGAAACTGTTTTTGTGCAAAATTAAAACACGTTTGTTTAGTCCAAGCCATGTTAGAGGAGCATGATGATGTTGTGCAACATTAATCGTGTATTAAGCTTGGAATATACAGACTATTTCCTCGTGCTAGAAATGTAGAGTCTCTTCATTCGACAGTAGACTTGATGGTAAGACTTAGTTCTATCATGTTAACATATTGTTCAAATGTTTGGTACATTGGAAATCTGATCGAAATCGAACTCCCTTAATAACTAAGAAAAAGAATTTTTCCAAATGATCAAACAAACTCTTAAAATCTAGATCAAGATATTTACAAAAATATCATGTAATATCATGTGATAACTTTGAATTTAAATAATATGTATAAATATATTAATGATCAAACTAACTCTTAAGATATAAATTTGAATTAAAATAATATATATCAATATATTGATGATCAAACTAACACTTAAGATCTAGATATTTTCAAAAATAGTATATTTGCTGGTTTTTTGGGTATAAAGAGATTTCAAAATGTGTCATCGAAATATTGTGAAATCCAAAATCGAAATCGAACTCCCTTAATAACTAAGAAAAAGAATTTTTTCCAAATGATAAACTAACTCTTAAAATCTAGATCTAGATATTTACAAAAATATCATGTGATAACTTTGAATTTAAATAATATATATAAATATATTAATGATCAAACTAACTCTTAAGATCTAACTTTGAATTTAAATAATATATATAAATATATTGATCATCAATCTAACTCTTAAGATCTAGATATTTACAAAAATAATATATTTGCTGGTTTTTGGGTATAATGAGATTTCAAAATGTGTCATCGAAATATTGTGAAATCCAAAATCGAAATCGAACTCCCTTAAAAACTAAGAAAAGTAATTTTGTCCAAATGATCAAACTAACTCTTAAAATCTAGATCTAGATATTTACAAAAATATCATGTAATATCCTGTTATAACTTTGAATTAAATAATATATATATAAATATTAATGACTAAACTAACTCTTAAGATCTAGATATTTACAAAAATCTCATAATATGTTAAGTTACAATTTTGAATTTAAATAATATATATTGATTGGAGAGTGCCTTTGATGAATGGAGATAGATGATATGAGAGTTCCTTCTTTGTGTTTAACAATGAAATATGTTTTGCTCTCAAAAGAGTCTATAAACGAATAAATGTAATTATTGACATGTCTTTTTTATTGTTCTTGGGATGTCTTTGTGTTAATTTTCATTGCTATTTATGTTATATATATATTTGTAATAAATATTACTTGTTTGTATGTATGTTTGCATTTTCCTACTTCATTCCATGTCTTTTTAAGCACGGGTCAAATTAATGAAAATATTATGAAATAGTTTTTTTATCACTCACTTTACTTACGATAAAGATAAAACTTCGTAAATCCAGTCCATCTCAAACCCTGTCTTAGAAAAAACTTAGTTGTGTTTTTTTTATTGTTGTTTTTCTTTTCTTGTTTTTTTTTTGGAAAGCATCTAATTGCATTATAAAGCTTCATTGCTCTTCTCATTGTTATATACTACATTAGAAATAACACGAACCATAACATGTGCGGTCTCGTTTGTTTCTCTTGGTACCCAAGAGCATCGAGGGAAAAAAAAATGCAATCAACAATAATTAGGACAAATCTCTACATCGATCCTGTAGCATCTTGGCAGCTGTCTCACAATCAGTTTCCACATGGATCGTGGGAATCGATAAAGCCAAGCCTTGTTCTATCTCATTTCTTATGGATAAGGCTTCCCCTTCCAGTGGAGATGGTAACCCCATGTGACCCCGCCCAAAAGCTTCAAAAACCGAACTGGATCATCCTTGATAATTGCCACATTTATCTTGAGAGTACCTGGGTTAGAGGGAGCCCAATTATGCGCTTCCCTCTCCTTCTTTCGACCTCTTTGTTTTCCTTCTTTCAATTGGCCACATCCCGAGAAACCTCTATTGATTTTCATCCATCTTGCTCTAAGGTTGTCAACCACCAGGACGATGCCTTCGAGAGCACCGGAAGATGCCAAATCTTGTCCCAATTGATGATGGGAAGCGGCCCCTATTCATCCTAGCCTGGACTCACAGCTTTGTAGGCCAGTCGATATGCCGACTTTACTGTGAAGATCCCTTTTTACCGCATGTACCTTTTGCAATTTTTTCTCCTCAAGGGGATGCTCAGGATGTTCCAGTTAGAATAAATCATATTGTAACTAAACAAAACAAAAACGTACCTGAATCCATAAGAACAAAACGTACCTGAATCCATAAGAACAAGGCATTGATCCGGGTTGAAAATCGCGTAAGGTTAGGATATTTTCCAATTCATACACACGTTAGGTTTCTCTCTTACGAAATAAGATCAGAAAAATGTAACATATATTCAATCGGTATCATAATATTCATATATAAAATGGTTCTTAACCCTAATCAATCCATTACCAATTAGGATTAAACCCGTTAGTCTCTATACAATTGGATCATATATTTTATATTAATATTAATATTCGTAGGATCATCGATATTTTGGGTCAAACCGCAACATAACAGATAACATACAATTAATCCATATAATTAAATTTTTCATATAGATATAATATGAGTCCATTAATCCAACCGTTCCTTCTTATCTCTTCATTGAATTTATTGCGTAGCAGATTATCATGTCAAACTTCTCACTCACGATCAACTAGGTCGGCCATCTTTGCCTTCAGAGGTAAGTGTGCCAATTGTTTTTGTCAATTTTTCTTTGGGTACATTTGGGATCCAAGGGTCCCCGAAGATTCTAACGTCTTCCCCTGTTGCAATCCTTGTTATAGAAGTGGCTTACCTTTCCAAAGTCTTTGCCAGATATATGATGCATTGTGTCCTAGGCCTACAGACAGTATTGGGCTTCTTGGGAGGTACCTTGCTTTGAGGATACATGGTACCAATGACCTGGGGCTGTGGAGCATCCGCCTTAGTTGCTTGGCGAGCAAAGCTTCATTGATGCATCCAAAATGCCAGAAGTTCATCCCGCCCCTCCCTTTTGGTATGCATAATTTCTATAATTTCGCCTAATGAATCCTGCGTTTGATGCTCGATGAGCCCCGCACAAACTTATTGCATTCTCGGTGCAGGACATCCACCAAGGTCGAAGGGACACGAAAATAGCTCATCAAGAAGGTTGGAATTGGCTGTAGGACTGCCTTTACAAGGACTTCTCTTCCAGAAACCAATTTAAAACGCAATTAACTCAATTTAAAACGTAATTTAATGTCATGACTCATGACTTCTTCGTATAAACTGCCAACATACCAGAAACCACAACTGAACCCCAACCCAATGATAGCATTAACATCGGACGGCCCAGATCGCAGCATCCAAGATGGGAACACCAATAATCAGCAACTCCACTCAACACAGCAACCCAACTCGACCCCATTCTTCTCTTTCACTTCACACAACAGAGTCTATCCCTGTCCTCAAAATCCCCAATTTCCCCCAATCTGAAGTCCCCAAAATCATGGAATTCCCCATTTCTGAAACCCTAATTTCCCCTCAATCTCAATTGGTTCGCTGAATTTTTCTCCCCCAACCCCATTGTTCTCCCCTTTCGTTTGTTTCTCATTAGGGTTGTCTCAATTTGGGATTTCTTGGACCCGATCTGATCTGTGCATTTTTTATGTTCGAATTTTTTTATCTTTGTGGGTTTTGGAGCATCGGCAGTTTGTTCTTTGAGGTAATTGTTGATGGGTTTTGTTTGGTATGTTAATTCGTGATGCTCTTTTTTTTTGGATGAGTTTTATGGCTTTTTGTGTGTAATTGTGGGTTTAATTGTTGGGGGTTTTGGGATTTGGAGGTGTAATTTCGTTGTAATTGTTTTGGATCTTGTGATTTTAGTGAAGTGGAATGCTGTGTGAGATTGTGATGAAATTTTAGGGATTTGTTCTTTAATGCTCTTGATTATTGTTCATGGTGGTGACTGGTGGGTTTTGATTATTTGGAACTATTTCACGGATCCCTCCGTTCGAGAAATCAAAAGAAGGAAATCTTAATAAAATCGAATGTTGTAGTACGATCTTGTAGTTTTAGTGGAGTAGAGTGATGCGTGAGATTATGATTCAATTCTTGGAATCTCTTGTTTAATGTACTTGGTTAATTTGGTTTTTCATTATTTTAATGTATTTATTGTACTATGAAAATAATATTTGTTGTTGTGTTTTTGTGTGTGTGAATTTTATGATTTTTTTAGGGAAAATTTTGCAAATTGTGGGTGAAATTGCTAGGGTTTTTCAAATTTCAGAAGTATTCCGTATTATTTTTGTTTCAACTGGTTTGGATGTTGGTAACTTCTCTGGAAGGGAATGCTGTGTGAGGATTGTATGCAATTCTTGGAGTTTACTTGGTTATAAGTTTATTGTGGTAAATGGGGCCTTATTTATTGTAAATTGTGATCATGAGTTAAACTAATTGGAACTTTTGCATGTACTGATGATAATTGTGATCATTATGAGGCCAATCTTTGTTCTTTTGTCGTAATAGATTATACCTGCAAGTGGCTATCCAAGTAGTCAAGTGTGATTCACAAGAGCTGAACATTTATGGGAAATTGCTGAGGAAAAGAAAAGCCGATTTAAGTTTCGTTTGATGAATAGATTTGAATATCTACAGTGCAATGGATCATTCAACAGTACATATCAGTACAAATGGAGTATGAGAGGAGAAATTCTGATATGAGTTTGAACGTAATGTGGAGTTCATGGTATGTTTAAAACTTGGTTGCGGAAGTTCTCTATGAATGTCCGAATCTTTTATGGGCTTAGATAGTAAATTGCTGAAGCTGTAGGTGATCTAAATAGTCTTATATTAGGTCATTTGCTGGTATGCCATAGCCTGTGGTCAATATCACGACATGTTGTGATTTTTTTGGTAATCTTCCAAGATAATTTCTCAAAATAGACAACTTCTATTCCTATTATTTCATATTATTCATTTTTCAGAATTTTTTTTACCATTATTATGAATTCTTCAAAATGTTTTTTGTGGGGCAAACCGGCATCATAAGTAAAATCTTGAGATCTGTGTCATTTGCTAAGTAACTTGTGTTTTGAGCTACCATCCATAACTATGTTTTTCCAGAATATGTTGTTTGTCGTCGCAGAAGATGTGTGCTCTTTCTTGTAATCAGTTTTGCTTTACCAATAATGAAAATTGGTATTGTTGAGTTGGATTTTAATGTCTCACTGAACTTGCTCTTTTGGTTTTTGTTCACCAGGGTGTCAATAGTTGACAGAGTGGAAGGATTTGAACTACGTGAGGGTGACATATAGTTCCATTGCAGCTGCTACTGATCTAGATGGACAATGCCGAAGGTGATGCAGCGTATCCCACCAACTCTTATGGAGTTGGAAATCAACACGGTCATGGCTCTTCACAGGGCCAAAAGATCCCGGATTGTGATATAGTTTCTTCTCAGACCGTTGAGAATCACTATTCTGAGGGCGGGGTAGACGAAGAAGAGGAAGCTGCTGATAATGCTGTGAAAACAATTGGGAAAGACAGCTATGGCGATGGCGATGATGATGACGAGGACGAAGAAGAAGAAGAAGATGATGATCAAGATGATCGACGAGACAGTAAAGCTGAAGCCGATCTTGGCATACAGCTGCATCCAAAGAAGAGGAAGTTGAGAACCCTGATATCTAGTTATGAACTTGTGCCCCGTTTGCCGGCGCCATCTCCTCCTGCGACAACGGCCTTGCCAGTTGCAACAGTTAGGCCATCTTCTGGTGGTCGAAATACACTTGCTGATTGGACCGAGCATGAGACTTTTGTCCTGCTGGATGCCTGGGGGGACCGCTTTCTGAAACTGGGGAGGAAGAGCCTCAGATCCGAAGAATGGCAGGAAGTAGCAGAGAAAGTATCGCAAGAGTCGAAAACGGAGAGGACCGATTCTCAGTGTAGAAACAGGCTCGATACCTTGAAGAAGAAGTACAAGAAGGAGAAGGCGCGATTGGCAGGAGCCGGAGGGGGCACGAGCAAGTGGGACTATTATAAAAAGATGGACATGCTGATGTCATCTCCCCAACAGCAGGCCGGTCTTGCTTGCGGCATGGACTCAGGAGAGTTTGTGTTCATGAACCCAAGAGTTTATCTGAACCGTGCAAACGGCTTGGACGAGATGAGGGATAGTCCCGGAAATTCTGAATCTTCCCAAGATGATGATGAAGATTCTGATGGACCTCCTAAAAGGAAAAGAATGGGAGAAAATGCCACGAAGGGCTCTTCCTTCAAACTGCTGGCCGAGTCAATCCAGAAATTCAGCGAGATCTATGAGAAGATTGAGAGTACCAAGAGGCAGCAGATGGTGGAGCTGGAGAAGATGAGGATGGACTTTCAAAGGGAGATGGAGGCGCAGAGGCGGCAAATCCTAGAAAGTGCTCGAGCAGATATCGAGAAGATCTTAAATGGCGACGATGAGAACGATGCTTCCGGCTGAGTACTCCTTTTGTACTTGCATTGCTTAGCGTTAGTTTCTGATGTGCTGTTATGTAGTATATCAAGGACCTGCCTCTTGCAGTACGCCTGTGGTGGAGATTGAGGAACGACGACCTTGCTTGGTGTAAATTTGCCTGAAATTGGTGGACCGTCGCATGAGCGATCTTTCTGTCGCATGTCTCGGTTATTGTTTAGTTAGGAGCTATTGTGCTAGTTTGTGTCGTCTGTGATGTCACTTGGAGTCTCGGCATCATCAGTTTGTTCGAGCTAATTTGCCTGTAATATCTCGTTTGCGAGGTAAAGTTGTGTAGATTTTGTTGTGAGTAGAGGCTTTCTCATTGGCTGTGCCAGCTTTCTCTAGCGTAAATTTTAGAAATTTACAAAAAAAAAAAAAATCATTATTTACAAAAAAAGAATCTCAAATTTTCATATTTATAAAAATATTATTTAAATCATATGAAATTTATATAATATCTATTGTTGTTAAGGAATTTATTGGTTTTAACAATTTTTGACTTTTTTTTTTTGCTTATTTAATCTTTTTATTTTTATATCCAAAATAACGATCATTATGATTTGAGTGTTTGAATCAGAAAAATTTAATGAGACAATTACGATTTAAGAAACAAAAAAATTGAAAAAAAAAAAAATAGGTTTTCATACTTGAAAAAGTTAAGTTGATGAATAAATTTGATAAATTTGATAAGAAAAAAATTTAAAAAAATCGTTCAAGATAACGATTTTAATAACGATTACAATTATTTTGAAAATATCATATGATTTGATTAGTGTTTTTGAAAATTTTATAGTAATGCTTTTGTAAATATAAATATTTGAGATGGTTTTTTTTTTTGTTGTAAATTTTTAAGATTTAGGATGATTATATATAAAAATCTCATTATACAACAGTTTTTTTCCTTTTATACTGATTTTCTAATCAAAACAATGAGCATAACATGATCGGCAAACTACCTATAAATCCTTATCTCAAAGATATAATATACTTTGTCCCCTAAAATATTTTCACATATATTTAACACCTTATTTAAAGAATCTTCATATTTTTTACTCCTAATAGATGATTGTATCTTTTGGGTTGAATTCAACCATATATTTACTGATATTGGGGCTCATCACCACTTTTCTCCATTTTCATGATCTCGCTTAATCTTTCTATGCTACATTGTCTTGGTTAATTTTAATTCCAACGAAAAGACCATCAATTTTGTTCCTCAACGTCTCACCAATTCACAATCAATAACATCAAATGTCATGATTCTATTTCCGAAAAATCAAAATTTCACTAATCTCTTTCATGCTCTACATCTTCAAAATAGATATGCAAATAAGGTTTTGAGTTGTTGTACAAAATATGAGCTTTATTTGTTGCGGAATTATGATTGTTTTCCTCTTTTTTCGTTTTGCTCTCCAAACCAGTGTTGGTTTTGGATCGTGATGTTGTGAGTTGAGACAAATGATTTGTGGGAAAAACCTTCCCGTTTTCTGTATTTCGTATTATTGTCTTTGTCGATCTACATCAATCTAGGTTACAAACTATGTTATTTATAGGTAAATGCTTCATCTATTACAAACACATAAACGTGTTTGTATCAAATAATGAAAACACGTTTTGTATCAAACGTGTTTCTTTCTTTTCCTTATCAAGATTATGGCTAACAACGAGATCTTTGGGTTTTGATTTGTAAGCAAGGTTTTAGGCATAGAATGAGATATGCTGATGAGTTCAAATTTGCTTTGTAAACAAAGAGATCGTGTCGATCTCTTTTCCGAGATTGACACGATCAGAATCTATTACCATTCACGAACCACGACACGGATCTCTTCCTCTTTAAATGTAGTGTTGTTTGCGTTTTAGAGGATCACTTGCATATTAGCCTGTGTTTTCAAATGCATTAGTGTTGTTCTGCGACTACAGCTTTTCGTTTGACGGTCATGTAATTGTCATATTGCTACTTTGATCTTTCAGACTTCACTTTGATCTTTCAGACTTCACGGAAAAAGCACTGATGACAGTGATTGAATTTTATAGAAAGTTATGTAATGTATTCGACGTTATGAACATTATGTATTTGATTATAATGTGAATGATTGTTATGTATTCGAGCACCATATATTTGATTGTTATATATTCGAAGGTTATGTATTTGATTGGTTCTCGAGAACATTTTTTTACAATATATACACTGCGGTGATAAAAGACATTACAGTACATCAATAGAAAATTATAACATAAAAACTTAGAAATTCAATACAGAGCAACACATATGCAGTATACGTTAATGTCATAAATAGTACACCTAACATATGATGTACTCCCTACATCTCATATATTTTACAAAATGTATATATTTTATGCTATTATATAATCGTGAATACTGATTTCGTTTTCATATCATTATGTCTGATCATCCCGCAATATGTATTGGGTTGAAGTACGTAATTTACATTATCATTGATGTTTCACGATAAATTTATAAAAAATTATATTTGAACGTCGTTGCACGCATATCAAACTTTGTATCGACATGCGTGCAACGACGTTCAAATATAATTTTTTGATTTTGCAAAATCAAAAAAATTACAAAAATAATGAGACAAAGGGAGTAGTAAACAATTTTGTAAAAAATTATATATAACACCTATGTTTCAGTACATAAATGTGCAATGAATCAGCTAAAGTGATGCCAACCAATGTTGTGCACATTATTAGAAATAATACACTCAAAAATATTTTGTTGCATAGAAATACTTTTATAGTATACGAATTTGAAAAAAAAAAAATATAGTACACGTAGCATATGTTGTTGTACTCCTTTATGAAAAAAATTATACACAAATCCTATGTTTCAATACATAATGTAGAATGAAATAAATATGTTATACAATGTTTCAATAGCAATGATGCAAGACAATGCATTACACATATTAATATTTATGGTACATATATATAAATTTTATGTTCTTAAGGGATTGTAATTAATACAACGAAATAAATAGTACACGAAGCATATGTTATAATACTGTGTTAATATCAATAATTATACACGAAAATCTATTTTTCAATACATATGTAGATGTACCAATCTCTTAGATAGATGTAATTATTTCTATCTAATTATGCTTAATTTATCACTAGCAAAAACAAATCATTTATATATAGAACTCGACTTTTTGAGGGATTCTAAATATAAACGCACACACTTCATGTTTCATACACCAAGAGCACAATGTTTTTAAGGGATTATGAAATGAGACTAGTTGTTTTCCTAAGGGATTGTAACTAATACAATGAAATAAACAATACACGAAGTATATGTTGTAGTACTATGTTAATACCAATAATTATACACGAATATCTATGTTTCAGCACATATATAGATGCAATAATCTCTTAGGTAGATGTAATTATCTTTATTTAATTATGTTTAATTTATCACTAACAAAAACAAATTATTAATCACACAGAACTCGATTTTTTGAAGGATTCTAAATATAAGAGCACACACTTCATGTTTCATACATCAAGATCACAATGTTTTTAAGGTGAGGCTAGTTCTCGCATAAATTTTTACAAAGATTCACTAATAGTTGAAAACATTGACAACATTCCTTAATTGGTGTTAAAAGAGACATGCAATTCATTGTAATTTACTTAGAATAATAATTTATCAATATTAGAGTATATAAAACAAGATGTGCGTATAGTAATTTATCATCGAAATCATTCATCCATGTTGTAGTACATGAAACAAGATTGTTGCAGTATATATGACAAAAAAATATAGTACACCTAGCATAGGATTGACTATCTCATCATAAAATAAATTGTACATGAAAATTATATTTCAGTAAATAGATAGACATATTTATCTCTTACGTAGATGTAATTATCTTTATGTAATTATGTTTAATTTATAACTAAAAGAAAGAATGTCAATATATGGAGCTTAACATCTTGAAGGATCCCAAATATAAGAACACATACTTCATGTTTCATGCACCAAGAGCACAATGCTCTTAAAAAGTTGTAAAATGAGACTACTTCTTTAATGAATTTTTGTAAAGATTCACTAATAGTTGTCATAACATTTCTTAATAAATGAAAAAAAGACATATGTAATTCATTATAATTTACTTAGAATAATAATTCATCAATATTACAGTAAATGAAACATGATGTGTGTATAATATTTCACAATCAAAATCATTCATCAATATAGTAATACATATATCCAATATTACATTACATTAAACATGATCGTTATAATATATATATATATATATAAATTACAATACGTCATCCACGATATTACAGTACATAAAACATCAACTATAACATATCATTGACATATCGTACAAACCAAAACTAATTATTTAACATATTCAACTCATATCAAAATACTGGGTTTCATATTTTTACATCTCGTCATGTCCTCCTCCCTCTTATACATCTCCTTCTCGATTTCAAATCCCTCATCTGCACAAACGAACTCTGAATCACGTCCCACTGTTTTGCCAATGAAACAATCTCCGACGCACGAGACTTGATCGTCTTAACCGCGCCCCAAATTCTCCCACAAACAACTCCGCCTCATCGAGATTGGCCCTTATTTGCTCCGACTTCATCGACAACGATCTACGTTTCAGAAACCCTAATTGGACCAAATTGAGGAAAATCGAGGTCATTGGTATTTGATTTAGGGTTTTTGGTGGATCTCATATTAGGGATTCGTGAAGGAGTCATGATGGCAATGAAATTAGGAGTTTTGGTGTTACTGCTGCTGTGGAAACGACGGCGAGAGATCGGCATCCAATGACGAAACTCTCTAACAAATTCACAACACTAAATCCAAACCCATCACAAATGCGACAAGAAAACATTAAAGCGTACTAAACACGACACAACCTCGTCAACATCACATCACAATTCAACATTTAAAAAATCGATTCTCAATCCAATCACAATCCCCACATAATAAAACAACGAATAATCATCATTGAAGCACTCAACTAGGGTTTGAGTTGATTTGGATTTTAAGTTTCAAATGATTTGGTTTGAAAATTGGGGAAGAAGAAATGCGTCGGGAATGAAGATGAATAAAATACTGCTTTGAAGATTGGAAAAGATAATGATTTTTTTTTTAAAAATGGAAAAAGGAAACGTGGGGTGTGTCACTGTAAGTAATTTTGTAGATAGGGTGTGAAGCATACTCAAAATTTTGTAGATAGGAATTTTGAATTAATTCACCCATGTGAACAAAACACAAGTCTAAGGGACTGTGTTGGTATTATTATTCAAAATTATAAAAATTAAAATCAATAATAATAATAAATAACAAAAATAAAAATTATTTTATAAAATAAAATGTTTTTGTGTAAAAAGAGTTTTGAATATTGCACTTACATAAAGCAGGAAAAAAGAAACTGAAAATTATTTTTTTCTGATTTTCTATTTTCTAATTATATTTCATCGATTTAAGAAATAAAAATAGAAAACAGAAATGACACAAAATAGTTTTGTTTTATTAACGAATAAAACAAAAATATGATACCAAACAGGTACTAAGATATTGTCATCTATAATACTCATCTTTGTATACTTGCTACATCACGCATACACCATTCATCCCGAAAATCAAATCAAATATCGTGTTTTCACTCCACTATGGTCGTTTTCTCTTTTGTATCATCTGTAACTCATATTTTCTTTGATGCCTACTCTCTTGCTCTTCTTGCTATTCTGTTGTTGTTTGCATGTCTGTTCGGTCTCAATTCCCCTCGTATCCCCTATCGTCGAGTCTTTAGGGAAAACATCATACCGTCAAAGAAAGTACTAGCTATTAGTATATTCGATCATACGCATAATTAATTAATGCTTTTCATCCCGAAATGCGTTTTCATATATGATTATTCGACAACCACGAAATAAGGGAAAGGCTCATGGCTTGGAGTAATGATGAACTTCAAGTTAAAATCTGATGCGAGTGATGAATAACAGTACTATTCCATGATCATATACTCCTTCCTCTCTCTTATATTAATCGAAATATTTTGATTCAATATGCGAATTTATATGTGTGTTGAATTTATATGAATTTTGATGAAAATTTTTTTTTTATGATAGTGAAGTTTACTATAGTAGTTGAGAAATGAGTCAATTGATGTACTGATGATGAAATTGATTTGATTTTTTTATGCTAAAAAGTTATCATAAAAAAGAATGATTTTATTTATTTTGGAACGGTTCAAAAAGAAAAAGATTATGATTAACATGGGATAAAGAGTAGTACTAAGTACTCCTTCCGTTCCATATTACTCTTGCAATAATTTTCTTTTTGGACGTTCCCAAAATATATACAATATTTTCTTTTATGAAAGTTCTTAACATAAAAAATATCAAATCAGTACAATACCCTTCATTAACTTTTCTCTCAACTATTACAATAAATCTTGTTATCACTAAAAAAATACGCTTTATTCATCCAAAAACTCGACACATATATAAAATCATGTGTCGGATCAAACCGTTATACTCTCTTCGTCCCATTGAAATTGTTACACTTTTCCTTTTGGGCCGTCCAATTCAAATTGCAATATTTTCTATTTTATCAACTTCTTTTTACAAAAATATCAAATTATTCATATTTTATATCACATCAACTCGTACTATCATTATTTCTTCTTTTTTTGATCCCCATTCCTCTCTCACACACTCATAAGGACAAATTGATATTTTCTTATAAATTCAATGCACATATAAGTTATCTTGTTAAGTCAAATAGTTGTGATTTAAATGGGATGGAAAGAGTATATCACACAATTAGGGTCCTAACCTCTTCCAGACCCTCGAGAAGATTACAACCATCAATGTTGTGGGCGGGCAACGGTTGCTGGTATTATTAGTATTTTTTTGGACAGTAATGGTGCTATTCTCCACTTCAACATTGCAGATTGTTCCACAAAATTCCTTCCATTTTTATGTTTTCCCTTTGGTTATTTTCTATGCCCCTATTATTGATTGGTAACCTGTATAGCTTGATTGAGAAGGAATCCATGCAGGACCAGCAACGTGGGAAGATGAAGCTAGCTGCAGGGCCAATAGAAGGACAAGGCGGAGTAAGCTGGGACGACGGAACTTACCACGGGATAAGAGAGATCATCCTCGCTTGTGGTCGATGCATCGACTCCATCTCGTTGGTCTACGACAAGATTGACAAGGTCATCAAGGCAGAAAAACATGGAGCCACGGGTGGGACTAAAACAGCCGAGGAAAGCACCTATTGCACTATTAACTTTCCGCAGGGCTCAATCCAAGTTATATATTTCAAGGATTAATGGAGACTTCCTATATACTTGAATACAAGACTACATGTTTCGTCAACTGTAACACTCACAAGATATAAAAATAGCGTTAGACGAAAACCAACACCTATGCCTCCCAAGAGAATTAATGTTTTGCTCGTTAAATCATGGCAGATCTAACTGAACTACTCAGAGGAATATATAAGTGTAAGCCGCTACTACTCTCCTGTAGTACGTGGTGGAACACCGGTGATAAGATCGCTGACATTTAAGACCAACAAGAGGACGTTTGGACCTTATGGACCAGAAAAAGGGATACCCTTCACTTTCCCCATGGATGGAGGCAAGATCATCGGCTTCAAAGGAAGGAGCAGTTGGTACATTGATGCTATTGGGTTCCATGTAGCTCGGATTCAGTCGATGAATCTTACCAAGAGGCTTCAGCAATGGCTTCAGAGATCGTTTGATCCAAAAAATAGCAAGGAGAGTTTTAATGGAAAGAATGCTAAAGTCTATGCTTAGAGATATCATGACTCATGTTGCTAAACTTTAAGTAATTTTTAGAACTCTGAGTTATCAAGCCAGAGTCTAGTTCTACTCCTAATAAGCACAGAGAGTTCAAGGGTTACACTACTATCTATACAATAGATTCGATCAGTGAATGATCTATTAGTTGTTATGTTGCGATTTAACTCCTGAGACAATCCCAGAATTATAATTCAGCAGGCAATCGATCAACTCATAAGCACAATGATAATAAGAAAAAACGAAAAACGATATCAAATTTACTTAGGAAAAACCTTCAAAGGAGAAAAAAACCACAGGAAAAGAAAATTCGATAATCAAGGAATCAGATTATAATGATTTCTCTTTTGAGATCAATCTCTCTCTTGTGTATCGCTCTTGAAAACTCTAGTTTTCATTTTTCTTATTTTTTTACACAATAAGGATATATTTATAGGAGACAAAGGTCAAAAAGTCAATGCAAAAAAAAAAAAATAACAATCTCCACCTTTGGCATTTACTTCATGATCCATACCAGAGCAACTCACTAGCGAACACCCGTGCCATAGCCTAATACGTCCTCACATCCCCCTTCGCGTTGTAGGGATGCTCCACCACAAACTCACCATGAAAACACGCTGATCAAGTCTAAGCAACGCTCAAACTTGATCTTGAGAACTATCTTGATAAGTGTATCTGTCGCATTCTCCTTTCTGTGAACTTTCTGCAGATCTACAACCCTAGATATTTCAACCACAATGCCTCTTTTTCACCCTCTTTCAATGCCACATACTCTATTTCCGTGATAGACAATGCAACCACATCCTGCAACACATATCTCCAGCTTATAGGTCCATCATATAAAGTAAAAACATACCCACTCGTAGACTTTCTGGAATCTATCAGCGTCAACTATCCCAACCACATCACTCCTTGCACGCTGGCCATCAAACAAGATGCCATAATCTGTAGTCTTTGCCAAATATCAAAAAATCTACTTCACAGCATTTCAATGCTCTCTATCTGGATTCTCCATATACGTGCTGAGTATACCCATCGTCTGAGCAATGTTTGATCTGGTACAAACCATGGAATACGTTAGGCACCCAACCACATTAGCATACGATACAAGAGACATGCGCTCCTCTTCTTCTTCTGAGTCTGGACACATCTGAGTAGACAACTTGAATTGTGCACCAAAAGGAGTGAAACAGGTTTTGCATCTCTCGTATTAAACCTTTCCAAAACCTTTTCAACGTAACCTTGTTGAGTCAACCACAACTTCTTCGTTGCTCTGTATCTTCTAATCTCCATACCAAGGATCTTCTTTACAGCACCAAGATCCTTCATCTCAAACTCCTTCCTTAACATCTCCTTCAACTGAAGAATGTTCTTCTTATTCTTAGGAGCAATGAGCATATCATCCATATATAAGCTGAGCCACAAAATGGAACCATCACCACAAAAACGGAAATAGAGAGAAGGATCATACTCACTTCGAGTGTACCCATGCTCACCATGAACCCGTTAAACCGCTTGTACCACTGCCTGGGTGACTGTTTTAGGCAGTACAATAATCTCTTTAATATGCAGACCAACCCTTCTTTGCCCGGTTCTATAAATCCCTCAGGTTGATCCATGTAAATGGTCTCCTAAAGGTACCCGTGAAGAAATATTATCTTCACATCCATCTGTTCTAGCTCTATATCATATGCTGCTAATAATGCAAGAATCAGTTTAATTAAGGTGTGTTCACAACTGGAAAAAAAATTTCATTATAGTCCACGCCCTCTTTCTGAGAGTATCCCTTGCCTACCAACCAAGCTTTGTATTTATCTCCCTCCTTGATTCTGAGCACCCACTTGCGGCCAACTGGTTTCAAGCCCATTGGAAGCGTCACCAACTCTCAAGTTTTGCTCTTTCTCAATGACTCCATCTCCTCTACCATAGCTCTCAGCCACTTATCGTGATCATCAGACTTTAACAACTTTAGAGTAACTGTCTGGTTCGCTGTCATCAGCCACTAAAGCAAAGCCTATCATATCCTCGAAACCATACCTCTCAGGCGCCTTTGGATTCCGCTTTCCTTTACCCAAGGTAATGTTGTAGGGCACCTGCTACTGTTTTGGAATAATTGCAATTTCTTATACCCTGCCGTGCTCCACTTGATCCGAATCACTAGAACTCTGATGATGTTGATGTGAAACCTGCTCTTCTGACACTTTAAGAAGCTCCACCTGAACTTATTTCTCCCTCGCACCGTAACTCTTTCCTTTTGCTTCACCATGTGATTCTCATCAAAAACCATATCTCTGCCAATCATCCTTTTCTTTTCTATAGGATCCCAGAACCTGTAACCCTTAACACCGTCTTCATATCAAAGAAAGATGCATTTTTTAGACCTTGCATCTATCTTGGGCCTCTCAAAACTCTGTATATGGACATAGACGGACAATCATATATTCTCAACATAGAATAATCAACAGCTTTTTCTAAGCATACCTCTTCCAGAACTATGTGATCAAAGACTGCTGAAGGATTCCTGCTGATAAGAAAATAGGTAGTATTGACTCCCTCAGCCCAGAAATTCTTAGAAAAATCCGCTTTCAACCTCATACAACACGCTCTCTCCAATAATGTTCTGTTTATCCTCTCAGTCGCCCCCATCTACTCAGGCGTTCCCCTCACTATGAAATACCTCGTGATTCCTTTATCTTTACAGAACTGCATAAACTGATCATCCTTGTATTTTGTCGCATTATCTAATCTTAAGTACTTCATCTTCTTCCTAGTCAAAGTCTCAACTCGAGCTTTCCACTTCTTGAAGATGCCAAATACCTCTGATTTATGCTTCATGAAGAAAACCCAACTTGAGTAGTCATCAATGAAGGTGACAAAATACTAAGCTCGACCGTTCGAGATATCTCTAATAGGCCCTCAGACATCAGAATGTACATAATCGAGCATATACAATTGCTAGTATGAGATCCAATATTGAAGCTCACCCGCATCTGCTTCCCATACACACAAAACTTACAGAAGTTCAATTCGTAAGACATGACACCTTTGAGCAACTTTCTCTTATGAAGATATGAAATACCCCTTTCACTCAAATGCCCAAGACGAAGATGCCAAACTTTTGTGTCATCGCCATTGGATTCTCAACTAGATGAAACCACATCTCCATCTATCACCGTGCTCCCAATCAGCTTGTATAAATTCCCTGTTCGTTCAGGCTTCATAATTACCAACGACCCTTTCAACACTCCTATCTTGCTATCTTTGATTGACACAACACAACCTGCAATGTCCAAGCTCCCAACTGATATCAGGTTCTTTCTAAGGTCTGAGACATAGCTCACATCCCCAAATGTTTTGATATTGTCATCGAAAATCTTCACCTTCATTGTACCTAACCCAGCCACCTTTCAAATCATGTCATTTTCCATAATCACGGATCCTCTACTGCACATAGTAAGAGTATCAAACCAATCTCTAAAGTAGCACATATGAAACGAGTATCCCGAATTCATGATCCATTAGTTCCTCAGATCATCATCTCGAGCTCCTAATGCAATTTCATGGTATTCAGCAACTCCAGAAGTCACGTAGAGATCACCGTCGCTGTCATCTATACTCTTAGCTATACTTGCAGAGTCTGAAGTCTTCCCTTTCTTGTTCCTGTTCTGAGGACATTGAGCTCTCATATGTCCCTTCTCATGGCACTTGTAGCACTCAACCTGAGAGAGATCTCGTTTTCCTGATCGAGACTTGGATCTCGATTTCCCTCTATCATCCTTATTTCTGTGCTGACATCTATCTCTGTTCTCTGATTTCACCAAGTACCATTCCCCTTGACTGGACTTGGAAGGGCTCACCTTGTTGACATCAAGAATGACAGAAGTCACCTTCTCAACATTCAACTTGTCCTTACCAACAAGTAATGTTGTCTTCAAGGTAGCATACGAACTCGGAAGAGACTTTATTAGAATCAACGTTTGATCCTCCTCATCCATCTTAACATCCAAACTAGCCAATTGCGTCACAAGCTGATTAAACTCGTCGATATGATCGTTCAAATCTGCTCCCTCATTCATCTTGAGGTCGAACAGATTTGTCTTCAAATATAACTTATTTGACAACGCTCTAAACATATACACATATTCTAATTTCTCCTATATCTTTCTCGGTGAAACATCAGTCAGAACTTGATACTTAACATACAGCACAAGGCATAATCTAATTGTGGATGCAGCCTTATCTTCCAATTCCTCCGAGTCTTCCTCTTTCATATCAGTCGATTTCTATTTTTTTTAGTGTCTTGAATAGTCCTTGTTGCACAAGAACATCCTTGATAGTATTTTACCAAATGCTGAAATTGTTCTTCCCATCAAATTGCTCAATCTTAAACTTAACAGTATTCATCATTGTCTCAACTCCAGAAAATTAATAAAAATTCTAACTTTCGAAATATTCTCTTCGAATCAAGTAGAAAATCCCGATAAAAAAAAATCGAAGCTTCAAAACCCTAAATCCAATTTTCCCAAAGGAAAAAGGAAAAACAAAAAACACCATACTCCCCGATCCCCTGTCACCAATTTCTTCAAAAGAAAACAAAAAGCACCCAAACACCATTGTCTCCTAAATTCCTTGTATGCAAGAACAACCCCTGGCAAGGCGACGGCGAACACCGATGGATTCTCACAATGGCGAAGTCCTCTGGAGCGGCGGCAGACTGGATAGTGATTGAGATCGACGGGACGGCGCGGATCCAGGCGGCTATGGCTGTTGATGTCGGGTCGAGTCTGGTCTTCGGGATGGCGGTGGCGATCGTCGAGGTGACTCGGCTCGAGGCGGCGACCAGCGGCTGCAGCGGACGGGGAAGAGGAGAGAAGGCGATGGGGTCGGGGTTCGATCTGTCTTTGGCTGTCGTCGGCCGCGGGGCGGGGCTCGATCTCTCTGGCGACGACTGGTGCGGCTTGAACTCTAGCGGTGTCGGGGCTGTGCAATGGATCTCTGGCAGTTGATGTCGGGCAGCACAGCTTGATCTTGACCACAAAATTAACCCTACTCTGATATCGTTTGTGGCTTGTTGGGATTTACATTCGAAATAATCTTAAAATTATAATCCAGTAGATAATCGATCAAGTCACAAGCATAATGATAATAAATACGAACGAAAAACGATATCAAATTTAGAAAGAAAAAACCCTCAAATGAAGAAAAAAACTCAGGAAATAGAAAAATCACTAATTAAAAAGTTAGATTACAATAATTTTTTTAAGATCGTTTTTTCTTGTGTATTACTTTTAAAAACCCTAATATTTTTTTTTTCTTATTTTTTTACAAATAAGGATATATTTTTTAGGAAAAAAATATCAAAAAATGACATGTTATTTTCAATTTGTTATCAATAAAATGTTGGCCTTGTATCAGGAAAATAAGAATAATCTGCACATGACATTTATAAATCAATATAGAAAAATGATTTGTCCCCAACATTTCAAGATCTGAAAATATTTGCTTTTCATCTGAATAGGACATGTCGTCTGTTAAGGTGCTACAAATCATGATCGTTCGTAGGTTCGGATTCATACGTTGGCTGATGGTCCATGTTGGTACAGTACAGCATGTTATTGTTGGGCTAGTATATGCTTCATAGTTCGCCGCTCACTGTCACCTCGGTTTCGTTGGAATATTTTCTTATGTTCAGATGTTCCAAGTATTTAGTTACAAGCTTACAGCAGAATTACAAAACCAGGGCCGCGATAATTCTACTTACTATAACTTCTGTTCTCTTAAGAGTCCAACCCTTAATAATGTACTGTAGATCGATCTGCTCAGACCCATGAATCCATGATAACTATGTGTACAACAATATCAAACAACCTCTTTATAATAAAAATAAGATTATGTATATCTGGTGTTTTCTAAATCCTCTAATTACATTCAATAATAATTGTTGCCAAGCTGTTTTTTTGTTTGTCCTACAGAGAAGAAACGGAGTCCACGTCTTTTTTCAGAATTCAGTGCACCAACCAATTCAAGCATCATTCTTCGTTCATTCATGACAAACAGTAACTTTGACTCTCAAGTTTACATAAATAAAATGTATTTACACAATCTCGATACTTTCAAAAAAATAAAAAAATATTTCATTCATTTCATAATATATTCAATATTTTTTTCAGATTGTCTTAATATCATTATAACATTTCCTTCTTCAACAAATTTTCACTCTAAAAAAATCAAATCAATTATGCTTTGTACATTACTTCCCTTTTTCGATTGTTACATTAAATCTCACTATCTTTTAAAAAAACTTATTCATCAAATTTTACAAAAATCAACATATATATAAAAATTCACTTCGGATCAAATGATCATAAATAAATTGAACGAAGGGAATATATTTATAGTATGGAGTACTACTATACTTGGTTTCATGCTAATCGCAACATTTTGATTGGGGAATTATCGAGGTTTATTTTGATTGTCATGACAAAAAAGTCAAATATTATTTTACATAAATTCACAGTGATTATTTATACAACATAGATTACCGAACGATAAATATAATTTGATAAATCGACGTCAACGAAATACGTGTTCATTGGACTACATCATTTATACTTCTTTCATTTCATTTAAATTGTAACATTTTTTATTTAAGCGTCCTATTTAAATTATAATCTTTTTATATTTAATAATTTTTTCACATAAAAAATCAAAATATCATTAATACATATCAAATCAATTCACCCACTATTATTTTTTTCTCACTTCTTTATCTCAGATAATTTCTTATTAATTTAATTTATATATAAATTATCATATCAAATTAAATTATTATAATTTAAATAAAATAAGAAGAACAAATGAATTTAAATTCAAAATCATTTCGGACACAAATTTAAAACTTGAGGGGAAAACAATCAAAACGAGTAAATCCACAAAACGACCGTTTCAGAAATCACACAAGGACATCACCACGTGTCATGTCTCCTCTTTCCCCTGTTCAAACCCACCTGTTCGAACAAATCATTCGCACCCTCACCCCAAAAATCCCCAAACCCCCAGAACCATTTCAATCCAATTTCATTTCCCTTTCGAACAAATCTCTCTCTTTTTCTCCCTCTATCTCACAACGCCATATCAATCAATCAATCAATCAATCAATCAATCAATCAATCCACATCTCTTGGCCCACCAACTCGACACGACCCAGTTGAAAAATTCGCTTTTCGGTTTTGTGTACAACCCTTTTGGTTGTTTCTCATCTGGGTATCTTTTCCTGGTCTTTTGGGAGAAAACCCATGTGGCTGATTGTGCTTTTGGGTGGGGTTTGAGGGTTTAAGGGTAAAATGAATGGGGTTGGGGAGGAAGATGAAATTGGCAATGTGTTTGAAGTTGGGGTTGTGGTGCCGAAGAGGGTGAATGGAAGTGTAGTTGATGGAGATGGGGAGTTTGATGCTGTTGATTTGATGGTTGCCGAGTTTAGGAAGGCTGGGTTCGTGGTTGAGGTTGTTCCTGGTGTTACTAATGAGTTCATCAAGGTTTGGTGTCTTCTTTTGATTCATGTTTCCTGATTTGGGTACGTTTAATTTCATTCATTGATTGTGGGTTTCGCGGTTTTTTCCGTATGGGGGATGTCTCTGTTGCTTCTTATTGTTTATTCTGAGGGGTTTCTATGTTTATTTGAAGTGGGAGACTGACATGCTCAGGAGTTCGATTTATCCTTACCTTTGAAGTGTAAAAATACTAGCTCGCATGCTTTAAACTAGTTGCTTGGTATTTGTATTACTCATCTTTGTAGCCATGGGAGCTACTTCAAATCCTCGTTGTGCCATCACTCATCAGTCATGGAACTCCTGTTGTGAGTTTTGCAAAATCGGTCGGTGTTGGAGTCGTGAAAATGTTTTGGTTGTAATTGGTACAACGTAGCACTTTGAGGGGGAACAAATGTATGAAACAAAAACAATTTAATGAACCTTTAAGTTGAAGTGAAATCATGGTTGAGTTGGAAGAAAAAGATCTGAGACGAGCTCGACGAAAACCTCAAGATACTTCATTGCTCACTCTGGCCCATGAAAAACCAGATATTTGAAAATGTTAGGAATATGCCATAGATAGATAGTCTCAAGTTTCCATTGTCTGTTTGATAGATAGCCATGGAAAACAGTTTGGTGGTTGTTAGACTTCGAAGCTTATTATATAGTCTTATAAGGATGAACCATGTGTCATTTGCACAACGTTACCAAGTATTCAAATTTGTCCTGCATTGAAGTTTTTGACTGAGGTACTTAGAATAACTGAATTATTAACCTGTTGCTAAAAGATACACTTCCACCTGTTGAGAGGTCTATAGTTTCTGCATATGTGCTTATGAAGCACCCATTTCTTTTGAATTTTTATGGCTTTCCTTCTAGCTATTGGGTTTATGTGCTTGAGTTGAGCTATTTCAGTGGGCTCTTCAATAGATTGGGGCAAATTGCTGTCATTGATATCATTAATAAGTCTCTGATGTTAACACTTTCTCTCAGTTGGCAGCACCTATGGATACTCTGGGAGCAGCTGCAGCGGAGTTACAGATAAAGAAACAGACTCATATAGGTAATGTTCCATGCTTTATAACTATCTTCCCTAGACTCAGAGTTTCATACGAGAGTTTCTTAACCTGCTATTCTCCTCTTTGCATTTCTTTTAAATACTTCAGCAGTATAACCATCTGCCCCTGTGGGTGTGTGACTCAAGGGAGGGACAAAACTGACAGATAATATGCTGTTGATGTATTTTAATTTTAAACTGATTGATAATGGTCTTTTTCCCCAAAAGCGAATTGATCATATGCCTTTGTTTACATGGACAGGACTGGATTTGCCTTTTGAGAAGGAACAAGTTGATGCATTTGTGAAGCAAACAGATGGCTCTTTGTTCAGTTGGTGTGAGCGCTACCGTTGCTACCGCCATTTGATTTATGGAATTGTAAGACAACTTCCTATTCAAATAGTTAATTCTCTTGTATATATTTCTGCTTTTATTTTTCAGAAACATAGAAATAGAACAAGGGTTTTACGTGATGTTCTTCCAAGATTTGAAGATGATGTGGATAATCTATGGGTCTCTATACTAAAATAGCAAGATTGAGGAGTGTAGGTATGGAGGTGCTGGAAGCTACGAGAGGAAGGTTAAGACTAGCTAGGGAGTCCTGGTGGTGGAATGAGGAGATTAAGCATAAATTAAGAATTAAGCAAGAAGCATATAGAGCCTGATGTGATAGCGCAACTGGAAATAGAAAGTAGTTAACAAGGAGAGCTACAAGTCTAAAGGGTAGCTAAAGGGTGGTAGCTACAAAGTCTGTAGGGTAGTTAACAAGAGGGTAGCTAAAGGGTGGTAGCAGAAGCAAAGGCTACAGCTTATGACCAATTATGTTTGAGGTTAGACTCACAAGAAGGAGAGAAGGATATCTATAGGATAAATCGAGCTAGAAAGAGGAGATCTAGAGCTTTGAATCAGGCTCATTGCTTCAAGGATGAAAGAGGGTAGGTGCTCATGGAGGAGATTGCTATTAAGGATATGTGGAAGAGGTATATTTATGAGCTTTATAATGAACATGATTGTGAAGGCGCGGATGAGGCATTCTCTACCAGAGATTACACTAGAGGAAGACATCAACGTTGAAGAAGTCAAGGAAGCTATGTGACAGATGAGTAATGGGAAGGCATAGGGATCAGGTAGTATTTATATCGAAGCTTTGGAATGACTTGGAGAGGAAGGCATTGCTTGCTTGATGTCGTTGTTCAATGTTGTTAGGGCAAGCAAGATGCCGAATGGGTAGAGCAGAGTGATAGTTTCAGTTTACAAGAAAAAAGGTGACTTTCAAAGCCGTCACAATTATAGGGGAATCAAATTGTTGAGTCACTCGATGTAGCTTTCGAAAAGGGTATTGAAGGCGATTGTAAGAGTCAGTCAATGTTACGAAGAGCTAATTTGGTTTCATGTTGAGGAGATCGACTATGGAGGCGATACATCTTCTATGAGGATTAGTGGAACAATATAGGGCTTATCGTAAGGATCTTAACTTGGTGTTTATTGATCTTCAGAAGGCATATGATAGTGTTTCGCGTGATATTTTATGGAGTTTGCATTGAAAAAGAGTGTCACCAAATTCTGTAAAGGAAATTTGAGAGACATATGACGAAGTATCAACATGTGTGAGTGAATTGGAATTGAGAAAATTATGTCCCTATTGTTATAGACATACAATTCACAGAGAGATAAAGAACTAGATTGAACCAATCATTTGTGTATCATCTTTGAAGAGAAGAGGACAAAAAAGAATAGACTATCTATTGAATAGTAAGAAAAAACTACCAATGAGTTCTATTCTACAATAGAATTCTATATAATTTTCTTAATTTTTTTAATTCATTTTTATATAGTATATTCATGGCAGTTCCAAAAAAAAAAAAAAATGTTTGTCTCTTTCCAAAAAAGATTTAAAAAGAATTTATTACGTGGTGATCAAAGTTGCTGAGCCATAATCGATAGATTTCGGACCAAGGATCTTCTTTTGAATCTTTTGATTGGAAAACTAAGAAACTTATTATTTTTCAATTGATTTATGGGGACAACTCATTAGGCAAAGCTCACATCAAGGTTTTTGTATTTCTCATTAGACATGACAGGGATAGGACATCACAAGGATCTACTCTTATTTCTTTTCTTTTGACAATAGTAATAGATGAATTGATTAATGAAATTCTAGAAGAGGTGCCTTGAAGGGAGAAGTAGTATTTTTTCAATTTTTATAGTTATATTCTTTTATTCTATTTACCTAAAATAATTCATATTTTAAAATATTTGTAGTATTAATATTTTATAAAGTTCAAGAAGTCCAAAAAAAATATTTTATAAAATCTCCTTTATAAAAAATATTTATTTTGTATTATTATAATTGTATAAATTTTGGCTCCTCAAATGTAGGAAACAATATAAGATATTGATAATCATTTAAGAATAGGCCTAGGGATAGGAAATATGCTGTGTGACGTACTTTTTGATAGATTCTTTCTATATATAGGGATAGAGAACCATATAGGAAGGCTGTTGCGGATGCTCTAAATGAATTTTCAATTTGTTTATCATGAATTCAATTGTTGAATTCATGATTGACATTTCGATAATTAAAAATAAATGTTTCAATCATTATTTCATTGTTATGTTGAAGAGACAATGAGAAACGTTGGAGACCAAAGGTTTTAGGCTTAGTCAGACGAAGATTGAGTACATGGAGTGTAAGTTTTGTGAACTCTTGGTATTCGGTTTCCCATGATTCTTAGGTCAAAATTGGTTTAGTAGTGATTTCGAATACATCATCCTTCAAGTATTTTGGTCCAATGATCCAAGAAAATGGAGGTATTGATGAAGATACCATTTATCATATGGGAGCAGGTTGGTAGAAATTTAGAAAAACCGTGGCAGTGTTGTGTGACAAGAACATTTCCTAAGTCCTTTGAACTTAATGGTAAATATTATCGCACGGTGGAAAGGCTGGGTATGCTGCATAGAGTAGTGTTGTGGTCTATGAAAAAAGTACAAGTAAACAAGATGCATGCAACAAAGATAATGAATTAAGAGTGCCATGCTGGATGTATGGGGTCTCATTGAAAGATGGAATCTCGAATGTTAGGATACGAGTACAACAACATCTGAGGTGTCTGGGGTGGTAGCTATTGATGCAAGAGGTAAGATTAAGATGGTTTAATCATGTTATGCATAGAGTTATGCATAGAGACCCAGGAGCTTTGTAAGACGATGTGAATCCATTGAGTTGGTGGAAAGTAGATGGGGTAGAGGAAGGTTAAAGAAGCATTTGAGTGAACTTTTTGAATAAGATTTTTCACCCTCCTCAGATTGACAAGGGACATAGTCCGTTGTTCTGGGCCCAACTGCTAACCCAAAAGCCTAAGCTGATGGGTTATGGGTTCCTCATATATATATTCTACTCTTTCTATTTCTCCATGGTCGATGTGGGTAAACCTGCTCACACAGATCCTCAACAATCTCCCCCTTATGTGTGAGTCCATCCACATCACCAACTCCCCCTTGAGCCTGAATCCAGG